>SJYC01048857.1:0-74145 GCA_006408675.1 Madoqua kirkii | reverse complement strand
CGGCTGCTCCAGCAAAGCACAGCCGCTGCTCCTTACCTTGGACGAGAGTTATCTCCTTATCGCTGCCGTTCCTGACCTTCAATGTGGGATGGCTCCTCTAGGCCCTCCTGCGCCTGCACAGCCACTGCTCCTCGGGTTGCTCCTTCCGGCTGCTGGCCCTGGCCTTGGGCTCAGACTCGGGCTCTGGGTGGCTCCTCAGGGTCACCGCCCCGGGCCTCGAGTGGGAGGTGGCTTCTTCCTGCCGCCCCTGACCTTGGACTCAGGGTGTCTCCTCCCGGCTGCCACTGACCTCGGACGCAGGGTAGCTCCTCTTGGTCGCCACCCCGAGGCCACCAAAGTTTTTTGAAAAAAAAAAAAAAAATGAAGTTATTATTTCCATCCATCAGTGTTTCACAAACCTTTGCCTGTCTTGAGATTTAAAAAAAAACCAAAACTACTTTTGTTATACATTTCTAATTTTATTGCTTTGTCGTCAAAGAGTACAGTCTGAATGATAAGGCTCCTTTGGAATTTGTAGAGGTTTCTTTTGTGGCTTACTGTTTTAAGGGACTTCCGTGGTGGGTCAGCGGTAACGTGTCCACCTGCAATGTAGGAGACATGCACTCGATCCCTGAGTTGGGAAGATGCCTTGAGATGCCTTGGAGGAGGGCACAGCAACCCATTCCAGTATTCTTTCTGGGAAAATCCCATGGACAGAGGAGCCTGGCAGGCTACAGTCCATGGAATCATAAAGAGTTGGACACAACTGAACACACACACATACGTATACTGTTTTAAAGGCTGTATATCTCAAAAGAGTGTATATATTCCTTTTTTTTTTCCAGTTTAACCCATTCCAGTATTCTTGCTGGGAAAATCCCATGGACAGAGGAGCCTGGCAGGCTACAGTCCATGGAATCATAAAGAGTTGGACACAACTGAACACACACACATACGTATACTGTTTTAAAGGCTGTATATCTCAAAAGAGTGTATATATTCCTTTTTTTTTTCCAGTTCAGAGTGCTGTATATAGCTAATAATTCAGTCTATTGAATGTATTGCTTGACCTACAGGAGTGTGGCAATATCTCCAACTGCAATGTGACTATTTCATCACGTGTTGCTTGCCTTGTGCCAAGAGGCTCTCCTGCACTGTCACAGACACAAGCCACACTGGTTTTTCAGTGTATTTTTTGAACTTTAATGCCAAGCTCTATTCTTATTTGCTCCATTTGGATAGTTTATTGTCCAGGCACATGATCCTTCTTCAAATTAAAATAAAAACCCCAGTGAAGGTTAGAAATGGGTTCAAGTTGGTACTTTGTGACAACCTGGAGGGGTGGGATGGGGTGGGAGGTGGGAGGGAGGTTCAAGAGGAAGGGGACATATGTATACCTATGGCTGATTCACGATGACGTATGGCAGAAACCAGCACATTATTGTAGAAAGCGGAGCACTGAAGAATTGATGCTTTTGAACTGTTTGAACTGTGATGTTGGAGAACAACCTGGACTGCAAGGAGATTCAACCAGTCCATCCTAAAGGAAATCAGTCCTGAATATTCATCGGAAGGACTGATGCTGAAGCTGAAACTCCAATACTGTGGCCACCTGATGCGAAGAGCTGACGCATTTGGAAAGATCTTGATGCTGGGAAAGATTGAAGGTGGGAGGAGAAGGGGATGACAGAGGATGAGATGGTTGCATGGCATCACTGACTCAATGGACATGAGAGTTTGAGTAAACTCCAGGAGTTGGTGATGGACAGGGAGGCCTGGCGTGCTGCAGTTCATGGGGTCGCAAGAGTTGGACACAACTGAGTAACTGAACTGAACTGAACACATAATTGTAAAGCAATTATAAAATAAATATGTTCAAGTTCCTAGAGTGGTGGTCAGATACTGAAAATGGATTTGGTAATGAGAGGTAAACCTGTTTCCCAACATTTATAGAGCTTTCCAGTATCTGTGAAAGTGAAAGTGAAGTCGCTCAGTCGTGTCCAACTCTTTGCCACCTGTGGACTGCACGGCTACAGTGGGCTTCTCCGTCCATGGGATTCTCCAGGCAAGAATACTGGAGTGGGTTGCCATTTCCTTCTCCAGGGGATCTTCCTGACCCAGGGATCGAATCCAGGTCTCCCGCATTGCAGGCAAACGCTTTAACTTCTGAGCCACCAGGGAAGCCCTTCTCGTCAACTCCAGGGAGACGGCATGCTATGCAATTTGTCCACCAGGTGGCGCACTAAGCACATAGTCTAATTCTGAGAGGACGAAACGATCCCAGTAGGAAATGTAAGGAAAAAATGGGAGATTTTCCAATGAAAGATCAGGACTCCATAGTCAACGTGTGTGTGTGTGTGTGTGTATATGTGGTGGGTACTAGACCAGGAACTTACAATAACAGAATCTAGGATCTGGATTGGATCCTCGGCATCTTCTCCCTTAACCCTCCTCCCAGAAGAGATAATCAATTCAAAGGATGAAACAAATGGTTTGATTCATAACTAATGTAAATGTAGTTAAGGCGTTTTATCCATAATAATGGATAATGCAATATTATAATGCAAGATTGTTTTCTATAATGCAACATTTGTTTTCTATAATGCAGTATTTGTTTCATTTAAAATTTTTAACAGGGATGATTTTATATTTCCACTACTGAGAAATGTGATGCGTTGCTTTAGCTATTGAAACAAACACAGAAAACCTCCCTGAGGACTTCCCTAGTGATCCAGTGGTTAAGAATCCGTCCTGCAGTGCAGGGGACAATCCCTGGTCTGGGAAGACCCCACATGCCACGGGGCAACTAACCGCGTGTGCCGCAGCTACTGAGTTATTGCTCCAGAGCCCGCAGACTTCAACTGCTGAGCTGATGTGCCCACAGCCTGCGCGCCGTAACAGGAGAAGCCACTGCAGGGAGCCCGTGCACCACAGCTAAGATGCAGGGCAGTGAACAGATTAATTAATTGATCAGTTACTTTCTAAAAAACCCACTGAGTTGTTACCTTTACATTATGACCACCCACCCCAAACTGTTGTTCACTTAGGACACCTCTAATTTTTTCCTTTCAGGCACTTTAAACCACAGTTATAAAGCTTCTGTTGCCACACTGAGAAAGCTTGTAGTATGACAGGCAACAGAAAAGAAGGCATAAAGTAGGTTTGCAGTCATTATAGCCATGTAAAGACATGTGTTCACATGGATGTAGGCTGGAAGTGGACCATGGAGAAATAAACATGTAGTTTTTGCGGCGGAAGTGGAATTGTGTGTGTTTCTTCCTCTATTACAAAGCATACATTATTGCTACAATAAACTGATAAGGAATAAAAAAGTGAAGCCATATATATATATATATATATATATGCTTTGACATTCAAAACTTAACGTGAGAAATACAAGTCAAACTTCACTGCGGTCGTTTTCTTTTTTTCCCGCCATTCTTATTATTTCATTCCGTAATTCTTAATGAAAATAATTTTGTTGTATAGAAGAGGATGGTGTTCAAAAATCATCTACTTTAGTGGTCAAATATACCAGGTCTGCCGCTGTTGGCAGTGAAGATCCTCTGGAGAGGAGGAAATGGCAACCCACCCCAGTATTCTTGCCTGGGAAATCCCACAGACAGAGGAGCCTGGCGGTCTATAGTCCGTGGGGTCGTGAAGATGTTGCTGTTGGCAGTCTGGGTCTCCTCTGCCTCTTGGGAAAAAGAACAGGACTGTGGGAGGGTTAACTGATCTGCCTCACTTAGTTGAAAGAATCACTTTACATTTATTCAAACTTAAAATGCATGAAGCTAAGAAAGCCTTGCTGAAGGAGAGGGGCGTGTCTCTCCAAACTTTTCCCCGGAGGGCATCCCCTGGTTGAGGCCACCTGCAGGAGTGGGAACAGGGGTGGCTTTGCTGCTGGTGTCTGCCGGCCAGGAATGGGGGGCCTCCAGGCCTCTCTCCTTGGCCCTCCCTGCAGCTGTCACGGCAAAGGTGCTGGTTTTCCTGCCGCCTAGGGGCTGGAGTCCACAGGAGAACGGAGTCAGTTCAGCTTGGGAGTCAAGCTCAGAAAGAAGGAGAAAGGTGAAGGCTTTAGAGGAGGAGAGCCTCAGGTTAGCCTCTCCCTTCTGGACAGGAGAAGGAAATCGCAACCCACTCCAGTATCCTTGCCTGGAAAATCTCATGGACAGAGGAGCCTGGTGGGCTGCAGTCCATGGGGTCACAAAGAGTTGGGCATGACTGAGCAACTAACACTTACTCTGGACAGACTGGGCGGGCAGGGGCTCTGCCAGCCTTGGCAGGTGGGTGGGGAGAGGCCCGAGGGTCTCCCATGTATCTGGCTTTGGAACAGAAGAGCCCAGGGCACAACCTTTAAAATAATGACATGGTCATAGGACACGACATAAACTGATTAGCACCAGCTAGGTAGGTCCAAGACGGCAGACTCGACTTCCACTTGACTTTGAGACTCAGTATACGCTCACTGTGGGTGTTTCCCAGGCAGCACTAATTGTAAAGAACCCGACTGCCAAGGCAAGAGACATAAGAGACACAGGTTCGGTCCCTGGGTCTGGAGGATGCCCTGGAGGAGGGCTTGGCAATCCACTCCAGTATTCTTGCCCGGAGAATTTCATGGACAGAGAAGCCTGGTGGGCTACAGTCCATGGGTTGCGGTGTCGGACACGACTGAAACAATTCAGCACGTAGGTACACAAGCATGTTGGCTCGTGGTAGGGCTTCTCAGGTGGCACGAGCGGTAAAGAACTGCCTGCCAAGGCAAGAGACACAGGAGACGCAGGTTGATCCCTGGGGTGAAGATCCTCTGGAGGAAGGCATGGCTACCCACTACAGTATTCCTGCACGGAGAATTTCATGGACAGAGGAGCTGCTGGGCTACAGTCCAGGGGATCACAAAGAGTTGGACAGAACTGAGTGACTTAGCACGTAACATACGCAACACTTAGCTCATTGTAACATACCCCTGGTGCCATGACCACAAAGGCTAAAAAGTGGACAGTGGCCCAGCTCCTGGAAATCCCCGTGCCTTCCCCCAAATAGCTGGAATTCTCCTCCCACTCATGAGCCTGTGAAACTACTCACCCCTATAAAAAATGACAACTCCATACCTTCAGAGGTGTCCTCTGCCGCTGGAGTGCACTTCCTCTCCGAATAAATCTTTCACTTTACTCTGGCTTGCCTTGAATTCTTTCCTGTGTGAAGCCAAGAACCCACAGTTGGTGGCTACTTCAGGGACTCGAACGTGACCTGAATAATGACCTTCCTCTTGTGCCTCCCTCTCTTGCAGTTTCATTGCCCACGGTGCCCTCTCCATAGGTCAAAGGCTGTTCCTGGGGGGCCAGCACGGGGTCCTGCTCCCAGGACTTCTCTGCCTGCCAGTCTCACCTTCTTGGATCGCTCTCCAGGCCTGTGCACTCAGCTCAAATATCTGCACTGTGTCCTCCCCACCCTGAGGATGGAGAAAGCCCATTTTACAGATAAGGAAACTGAGGTGGGGGCTTTAACATCTTCAGGATAGGGGAATTCCCTCAACCAGCCAAGAGGCTCCTTTCCTTGGTGCAAATACCATCTTGTTCTGGGAATAACACAAATAGTACAAGCCTCGCTGGATCGTGAGGAGCTGGAGTCTTGGTCTGAAGAGGGAAGATTCAGTGTGGCTAGACTGTGAGCTCCCCAAGGAGGGAGACTAGTTCGGTCATCTCTGTCCTCAGTGCTCTCAGATGCTCAGTCGTGTCCGACTCTGTGACCACACAGACTGTCGACCACCAGGCTCCTCTATCCATGGAATTCTCCGGGCAAGAATACTGGAGTGGGTTGCCATTCCCTCTCCAGGGGGTCTTCCAACCCAGGGATTGAATCCTGGTCTCCTGCATTGCAGGCAGACTCTTTATTGCCTGAGCCACCAGGGAGATGAGCTATGGACTGTAGCCTGCCCTAACTGGGTATTAATTGGTGATAGGAACCACTGTTACATCAGAATAAGTACATTTTTATCTTACTAATTCCAGTACCATTGTATTTGAAAGCAAGAAGTACCACCAAAAAAATAAAGAACTTCCCTGCAGTCCATGGTTAAGACTCCTTACTCACTCGCACTGCAGATGGCATGGGTTCGATTCCTGATCAGGGGACTAAGACCTTGCACGCTGCATGATGTGGCAAAAAAAAAAAAAAAAAGGATACCACCAACTGGCCAAGGGGTTCAAGGGGTTCTACCTTCAGAGAAAAGAGGTCAAGAACTGGGAGAACCAGTCTGAAAACTACCTTGTTTCTTCATGTGTGAACGAGCGTAGAGGTGGGGGATCCAGGTGTGGGCATTGTATAAAAACCAAAACACCCCACAGAACCTGGGGAGACATTGGACACTGTGTGTGTGGGGGGTGGGGGCACTTTGGACAAGTAGCCCTGAGCTGGCGTAGGAGGGTTGAAAGAAAGCCTTGGCTCCTGATAAAATAAGTTTCTCTTCAAAGAGCCTTTATGTGGTTTGTGCATGAAAAATGCAACAAAGTCCAGAGGTAAAGCCCTGACAGAGGAAAGACAGCGGAAGTCTCAGGCAAGCAGGCAGTGCTCGCCCGTCACTGGCGAAAAGAAAGAACCTGGGACTCTGGGCAGACTCAGACCTTCCCAGACTAGGAGGCTCTGTGGTGCCTCTGTGGGGAGGGATCCTGTGTGCTCTGTCATTTAAAGAACATTGTCCAGTTTTTAACTGGATGCCCCCCATGCAGCAGAAGGAAAGAAGGACTCTACAGGTAACCTGGGTTAAAAACACTAATGCTCACAATGTTCCTACCACTAGTAAGAGCATCTGCCATTTATTTATTGAGGCTTTATTATGTACTTTGCATATATTATCTCATCCTAACTCTTGTTACCACTATGAACTATAAAATTGTGTGAGTTAGCATTAATGACATAGGGCTGAGAACTCTGTTCTCTGAAGTCCATGGACCAAGAGAAGTTTTACCACTTTAGCTCTTTTCCATAACAATGGAACATTCCAGAGTTCTGAGCCATGCAGATCACTGTAACACACTGAGACTGTGATTTCCATCCTAGGTGCAGAGGTTGGCTTAAAGGGTCTGGGGGTGCGACATTCCATGTGTAGCTTCATTTTGTGGAATGGAAACCAGACCCTGAGATCACTTCCTGGCCCTGGTGGTAGTCAGATAGTTTCTACCAACACTGAAATGATATTGCTGAGGACTTCTCTGGTGGTCCAGGGATTAAGACCTCACCTTCTACTACAGGGGATATAGGTTTGATCCCTGGTTGGGGAGCTAAGATCTCACATGCCTCCTGGCCAAAAAGCCAAGACAAAAAATAGAAATGGAATTGTAACAAATTAAATAAGGACTTTAGAAATAGTCCACATCAAAAATCTTTAAAAGAAAAAAAAAAAACAAAACAATGTTGCTAAGGGGCCCTGGCCAAGGTCACACAAACCCACTATTTCTGAATCATTATTACTTTCTTACTTATGACACCCTAATTTCTCCACTGAAGGAAATTTTCTTAAAAAAAAAAAAAAAGAAGAAGATCTAATCAAAGACTTGGTTCTTGACAGAGACATTTTAAGAGGAAATACTAAAAGTGTTCAAATCTCTGCTAACAGTATTCAAGCCTCACATGGCTGTTGAACACTTGAAACACGGCAAGACTGAGTATACTGAGATGTGCCCAGGAGTAAAACGACACAGCAGACTGCCAAGACTTAAGATGGAGAAAAGGTAAAATATCACATTAATAATTTTTATATTAGCTGTGTATTGCAACAATAATATTTTGAATGTATTGAGTTAAATGAAATATATTATTGAAATTAATTTCACCTGTTTCATTTACCTTTTAAAAAATATGGCCTCTAGAAATTATTTAATTATGTATGTGGCTTATATTTCTCTTGAAGAGTGCTGGTTCAGATAATCATTGCTTTTGTTTTGTTGTTTAGTCGCTAAGATATGCTTGACTCTATTGTAACCCCATGAACTGTAGCCTGCCAGGCTCCTCTGTCCATGGGATTTCCTTGGCAAGAATAATGGAATGGGCTGTTATTTCCTTCTCCAGAGGACCTTCCTGATCCAGGGATTGAACCCCTTGTCTCCTGTTTGGCGACTTCCCTGGTGGCTCAGACAGTAAAAGCATTCCCCTACAATGTGGGAGACCTGGGTTCAGTCCCTGCGTTGGGAAGATCCCCTGGAGAAGGAAATGGCAACCCACTCCAGTGTTCTTGCCTGAAAAATCCCATGGATGGAGGAGCTTGGCACGCTATAGTCCATGGGGTCGCAAAGAGTCGGACACCACTGAGTGACTTCACTTCACTTCACTTCTCCTGTTTGGCAGGTGGGTTCTTTACCACTGAGCCACCTGGGAAGCCCAGCCACCGTCACTGGTTGCTGTTGTTCAGTTGCCCAGTTGTGTAGGATTCTTTGCGACCTCAGGGACTGTAGCACGCCAGGCCTCCGTGTCCCTCACCTTCTCCTGGAGTTCATGTTCATTGCTTTGGTGATGCCATCCAGCCATCTCATTCTCTGACTCCCTCTTCTCCTTCTGCCCTCAGTCTTTCTCTGCATCAGCATCATTGTCATATTGGTGGCAAAAAAAGAGAAAAAAGAGACTGGAGAGGGGAAATGGAAGAAGATGGGGGTGGGAGAGGGAGAGTGAGAAAGAAAGAGACAAGGTGAGGGAGGGGAGAAAGATGTCCAGTTAAAGATGATCAGAAACCTCCCAGGGCTCGTTAAAGGTCTGTAGGTTCCTCCTGAGATCATGGAAGGGTAGTGAGATTCCAGAAAAGGTATTTAAACCTGTTAATGTATACCAGAAAATTGCTTAAGTGTTTTTCAAGATGCAGAGTTCTAGGAAGAAACAGCTATACCTCACCTGAGTTTGGGACAGATTCTTTCTCAACCTCCAGAGAATATGATTCCTTGGGTCGAGGAGGGCCCTGAAATCCTGTGGTGTTGCTGACCCTCCTATGACTGATTCTGTGGATACCTGAATTTGAGAGTTGTTGACTTAGAAGGTGGTTGTATAGTGTCAACTATAAATTGGCCCCCACCAAGAGCACGGCCAGAAAGGCATCAGCCATCTGCCTCTATGGAGACTGAGCCCCACGCTGCAATAGCTGTTGACCTTCAACAGCCCCTGAGGGAGTTCAGGGTGGAGTGAGGCACTCTGTGCTCCAGGGAATCTGGTGAGACAGGTATAGTTGGATGGTTTTAGAAACAGATTTTGTGATCTCAATCCTTGCATCTCCTCACATCTCAGTTCAGTTCAGTTGCTCAGTCGTGTCCAACTCTTTGCAACCCCATGAATCGCAGCACGCTAGGCCTCCCTGTCCATCACCATCTCCCCGAGTTCACTCAGACTCGTCCATCGAGTCCGTGATGCCATCCAGCCATCTCATCCTCTGTCATCCCCTTCTCCTTCTGCCCCCAATCCCTCCCAGCATCAGTCTTTTCCAATGAGTCAACTCTTCACATGAGGTGACCAAAGTACTGCAGTTTCAGCTTTAGCATCATTCCTTCCAAAGAAATCCCAGGGCTGATCTCCTTCAGAATGGACTGGTTGGATCTCCTTGCAGTCCAAGGGACTCTCAAGAGTCTTCTCCAAAACCACAGTTCAAAAGCATCAATTCTTTGGTGCTCAGCCTTCTTCACAGTCCAACTCTCACATCCATACATGACCACAAGAAAAACCATAGCCTTGACTAGATGGACCTTGGTTGGCAAAGTAATGTCTCTGCTTTTTAATATGCCATCTAGGTTTGTCATAGGTTTTCTTCCAAGAAGTAAGTGTCTTTTAATTTCATGGCTGCAGTCACCATCTGCAGTGATTTTGGAGCCCCCCAAAATAAAGTCTGTCATTGTTTCCATTGTTCCCCCATCTATTTGTCATGAAGTCATGGGAGCAGATGCCATGATCTTAATTTTCTGAATGTTGAATTTTAAGCCACCTTTTTAACTCTCCTCTTTCACTTTCATTAAGAGGCTCTTCAGTTCATCTGCACTTTCTGCCATAAGGGTGGTGTCATCTATATATATGAGGTTATTGATATTTCTCCTGGCAATCTTGATTCCAGCTTGTGTTTCTTCCAGTCTCGCATTTCTCATGATGTAATCTGCATAGAAGTTAAATAAGCAAGGTGACAATATAGAGCCTTGACATACTCCTTTTCCTATTTGGAACCAGTCTGTTGTTCCATGTCCAGTTCTAGCTGTTGCTTCCTGACCTGCATACAGATTTCTCAAGAGGCAGGTCAGGTGGCCTGGTATTCCCATCTCAAGATTTTCCACACTTTATTGTGATCCACACAGTCAAAGGATTTGGCATAGTCAGTAAATAAAGCAGAAGTAGATGATTTTTTGGAACTCTCTTGCCTTTCCTATGATCCAAAGGATGTTGGCAATTTGATCTCTGGTTTCTCTGCTGCTAAGCTGCTTCAGTCGTGTCCGACTCTGCGACCCCATAAACGGCAGCCCACCAGGCTCCTCTGTCCCTGGGATTCTCCAGGCAAGAGTACTGGAGTGGGTTGCCATTGCTCTGCCTTTTCTAAATCCAGCTTGAACATCTGGAAGTTCACCGTTCACGTACTGTTGAAGCCTAGCTTGGAGAATTTTAAGCATTACTTTACTAGCATATGAGATGAGTGCAATTGTGTGGTAGCTTAAACATTCTTTGGCACTGCCCTTCTTTGAGATTAGAATGCAAACTGATATTTTCCAGTCTTGTGGCCACTGCTGAGTTTTCCAAATTTACTGGCATATTGAGTGTAGCATTTTCACAGCATCATCTTTTAAGATTTGAAAAAGCTCAACTGGAATTCCATCACCTCCACTAGTTTTGTTCATAGTGATGCTTCCTAAGGCCCACTTGACTTCCCATTCTAGGATGTCTGGCTCTAGGTGAATGATCACACTATCACCCTTATCTGGGTCATGAAGATCTTTTTTGTACAGTGTATTCTTGGCACTTCTTCTTAATATCTTCTTCTTCTTTTAGGTCCATACCATTTCTGTCCTTTATCGACCCCATCTTTTCATGAAATGTTCCCTTGGTATCTCTAATTTTCTTGAGATCTCTAGCTTTTCCCATTTTATTGTTTTCCTCTATTTCTTTGCACTGATTACTGAGGAAGGCTTTCTGATATTCCCTTCTATTCTTTAGAACTCTGCATTCGAATGGGTATCTTTCCTTTTCTCCTTTGCCTTTAGCATCCCTTCTTTTCTCAGCTATTGGCAAGGCCTCCTCGGATAACCATTTTGCCTTTTTCCTTTCTTTTTCTTGGGGATGGTTTTGATAACTGCCTCCTGTATAAGGTCACAAAGCTATGTCCATAGTTCTTCAGAGACTCTGTCTATCAGATCTTATCCCTTGAATCTACTTGTCATGGATTCACAAGATGGCAGAGTAGAAGGATGTGCACTTATCTTCTCCTGTGAAAACTCCAAAATTACAACTCTTTGCTGAACAACCGTTGACAGGAGAATGTTGGATCCAAGGAGAGGCCCCAACAAGACAACAGGATGTGTTTAGAATCAGACCCTATACCCTCCAGAGACACTCAGAGGGCTCAAACAAACTTTGTGTGCACCAGGACCTAGAGACCCCAAAGAGACTGAGCCAGAACTGTGTTTGAGCACCTCCTGTTGGGTATGGGTCAGCAGTGGCCTGCCACAGGGACGGGGCTCTGGGTGCAGCAGACCTGGGTGTGGCATAAGCCCTCTTGGAGGAGGTTGCCATTAACCCCACCACAGAGCCACCAGAACTTACACAGGACTGGGGAAACAACTCTTGGAGGGCAGAAACAAAACCTTGTATATCTTCTTCTTCTTTTAGGTCCATACCATTTCTGTCCTTTATCGACCCCATCTTTTCATGAAATGTTCCCTTGGTATCTCTAATTTTCTTGAGATCTCTAGCTTTTCCCATTTTATTGTTTTCCTCTATTTCTTTGCACTGATTACTGAGGAAGGCTTTCTGATATTCCCTTCTATTCTTTAGAACTCTGCATTCGAATGGGTATCTTTCCTTTTCTCCTTTGCCTTTAGCATCCCTTCTTTTCTCAGCTATTGGCAAGGCCTCCTCGGATAACCATTTTGCCTTTTTCCTTTCTTTTTCTTGGGGATGGTTTTGATAACTGCCTCCTGTATAAGGTCACAAAGCTATGTCCATAGTTCTTCAGAGACTCTGTCTATCAGATCTTATCCCTTGAATCTACTTGTCATGGATTCACAAGATGGCAGAGTAGAAGGATGTGCACTTATCTTCTCCTGTGAAAACTCCAAAATTACAACTCTTTGCTGAACAACCGTTGACAGGAGAATGTTGGATCCAAGGAGAGGCCCCAACAAGACAACAGGATGTGTTTAGAATCAGACCCTATACCCTCCAGAGACACTCAGAGGGCTCAAACAAACTTTGTGTGCACCAGGACCTAGAGACCCCAAAGAGACTGAGCCAGAACTGTGTTTGAGCACCTCCTGTTGGGTATGGGTCAGCAGTGGCCTGCCACAGGGACGGGGCTCTGGGTGCAGCAGACCTGGGTGTGGCATAAGCCCTCTTGGAGGAGGTTGCCATTAACCCCACCACAGAGCCACCAGAACTTACACAGGACTGGGGAAACAACTCTTGGAGGGCAGAAACAAAACCTTGTGTGCACCAGGACCCAGGAGAAAGGAGCAGTGACCCCCACAAGAGACTGAGTCAGACTTGCCTGAGAGTGTCCAGGAGTCTCTGGCAGTGGCGTGGGTCGGCGGTGGCTGGCTGCAGTGTTGGGGGTTACTGAGTGTAGCAGTGTGTGAGTGGGACCTGTTGAAGGAGGTCACCATCATCTTCACTACCTCCACCATAGTTTGGCCCCAGGTCAAACAACAGGGAGTGAACACAGCCCTGCCCATCAACAAAAAATTCAGTTAAAGATTTACTGAGCATGGTCCTGCCCATCAGAGCAAGACCCAGTTTCCCCTTCAGTCAGTCTCTCCCATCAGGAAGCTTCCATAAGCCTCTTATCCTTCTCCATCAGAGGGAAGATAGAATGAAAATCACAATCACAGAAAACTAATCCAACTGATCACATGGACCATAGCCTTGTCTAACTCAATGAAGCTATGAGCCATGCTGTGTAGGGCCACCCAAGACGGACAGGTCACGGTGGACAAAACATGGTCCACTGGAGAAGGCAATGGCAAACCACCTCAGTATTCTTGCCTTGAGAAACCCACGAACAGTATGGAAAGGCAAAAAGACAGAACACTGAAAGATGAACTCCCCAGGTTGGTATGTGCCCAATATGCTGCTAGAGAAGAGTGGAGAAATAACTCCAGAAAGAATGAAGAGACAGAGCCAAAGCAAAAACAATACCCAGTTGTGGATGTGACTGGTGATGGAAGTAAACTCTTATGTTTTAAAGACCAGTATTGCATAGGAACCTGGAATGTTAGGTCCATGAATCAAGGTAAATCGGAAGTGGTCAAACAGGAGATGGCAAGAGTGAACGTTGACATTTAGGAATCAGTGAACTAAAATGGACTGGAATAGGTGAATTTAACTCAGATGACTATTAGATCTACTACTGCAGGCAGGAATCCCTCAGAAGAAATGGAGTAGCTATCATAGTCAACAAAAGAGTCCAAAATGCAGTACTTGGATGCAGTCTCAAAAACAACAGAATGACTCTGTTCATTTCCAAGGCAAACCAGTGTCTGTTATGCCCAAGTCGTGAAATCTCCCAGTGACCACCAGGAAGCCAATATCTGATGCGAAAGCAAGAGAGTCTTTATTACCAAGCTCGAGCTGGGGCTCCCACCGCTACCAACGCAGCAGCTATAGGGAGGAGCCCCGGGTTTTGGATTACATTGCTTATATAGGGAGTGTTCATGGGGGGAAAAAAAAAAGGATTTCTAGGTAGCGGGACGTCTGATTGGTCACTTTCTTTCGAAGGGTTGTGTGTTGGTTTTTGATTGGTCCCTATTACCTAGGTAGACTACAAGTTCCTGAACGTTAAGTCAGGAGATTTTGGTCTTGGGTCCGACTGGCTTGTGGGTGGTAGAGTGAGGTCAGGGGATTTCCAAAGGCTCTTTTCCCGGAACCTTACAAAATGGAGTTTTTCTGTTAACAAAATGGAGTAGCTTAGATTCTTCACAGCCCACATTGACCAAGACAAGGATGCCAAATGGCAGATGGATCTCTTAAAATGGAAGTTAGTGCCTAGATACCCCTTGGGAAGTCTGGGTGTGTTCCCCAGGGGTTCACCTGCCCCAGGCATTCACATACAAGCCAGCTGCAGTAGCTGCTGCAGATGAGAATGATGTACAGATAACCTTGACCCATGGGTGAGAAGGAGGAAGTTGCTCCCTGGAGTATTCTGGGGCCCCTCGCATTCAGAGCTGCCTCTCAGTTCAGCTGGCTTCCCCTCCATGGGAAAATGGCTCCTCGGCCTCATCCTGCCCCTTTATGTGACAAATTCTTTCTTTTAACTTCTCTGGGTATGTCCTTACATTTTTCTTCAGCACATATCCAGTATTTATTGCTTTGTCATGGTAGTAAACGTTTGAGCTCTCCAAGATAAACAGCTTGAGTTCAAATATTTACTTGTACAACCTTTGGAGGTTACTTTCTCTAAGCTTTGGTCTTCTCTTACAGAAACTTGTTTTGTTACAAAGTTTCAGTGACTGAATGCACTCTGAGCACAATGTCAGGAGCAGTGAGCACTCCATAAATGTGAGCTAGTATTATGATTGACAGTTGCCCTACATCTGGCCTTTGAAGTCTTCCTGGGACAGGCAATGCTCATAAAGAGAAATCAGTGTACAGGTCTTCAACCCTGTTGTTCCATCATGTTAGCTCTGCTCCTTACTGGCTCTGTTTTCCTGGGGAAGGTGGGGTCAGAGGGGCAGTGTGCTGAGTTAGGGCTTGGTGGAGTCAGTGTTGGACTCAGAGAGGAAGCAAGTCTCCCAGTGCCTGAGCCCTTTCATCTGAACTCAATTTCACCCTCACCTTCTGCTTGCTGAGGCACCTGAGTGCACTCTACCTACCCTCTGATCCATACTGAGGGTGATGTTGGCCGTGAAAAGAGGTTAGACCAACTAGGGGTTTGAATCCTGCATGTGATTCCCAAGTTATCAAACTTGGGAAATAGACCTCTTGGGACATAGCTCCTCTCTTACACAATAGGTCCAGCAATATGCATCTTAAGGTTAAGGTGAAGGTCGAAGGAGATAAGTCTATGAAACCCCCAGCACAACACTTGGCACATAGCAGACCCCCAGTTATTCCTGAATGCTACCCAGTTTAGTAGGTAATTATTAGGTTATCTTTCCAGTTAGACACAGCAAGGAAAACAGGCATGACTCAGGCAGAGGAGATGGTTTCACACACCCTTGCCCAAACAGAGCCTGGTGCAGGAAGATAGGTAAGCCGGTTTGGCCTGCTCCGGTGGAAGGGTGGTGGGTGGCTGGGAGTTAAATCCAGGGCACACTGGGCCGTTTTGAAGCTGAACTGCTTGCTACTTCAACATTTGGGGTGTCATCCTAGCTCACAGACTCTTTTATGAGGTGGGCTCTCTGACGGCCATGCTTGTGCCACGTGACCTCATCTTCTCTGAGGGGATCAGGACAGACACCTCATCCAAAATGGGCTAATCAGATTTTCCTCTCCAGGAAACTTGGAATTGGGACGAAGAGATTTCACCTTCACGCTGGGTTCTGCTTGTGGGTGGAGGAGATATAAAAACTGGGTGATGTGGTGGGTGGGCCTTCTTCTGCCGTATGAATCAAGAGGTAGGGAAAGCCAGGCTGCAAGAGGGGAAGAAATGAAACAAAAACGAAAAACAGATGGAGAAAGGGAGACTTTCTGAGTTTTTGACAGTTCCCACTTCCTGTTTCCAGACCCCTTTACGTGGGCACTTTCTCTTCCTGGGATTTCATGAGACACTGCTGAATTTGTAGGGATGAGCATGTATGTGGGGCTTGTGCTCGATAATGTTGCTTGTTAAGCTACTTTGTGCTCAAGTTACAGAAGCCAACTTGAGCTAGCTGAAATACAAAGAACTTTCTGGAAGGTGTTGGGGTATCGCCTGAAATTCGGGCGCTTCAAATTAGTTTCAAGAGGTGCTGGCATCAGGGCAGCTCTGGGAATGTCAGCCACAGACTGGGGAACCGACTTCTTTCTGGCAGGCTGCCGTGAAGATGCCTCAGTGTGGGGTGTTTCAGCTTAAAACTCTAAATTTCTGTGGTGGAGAGAACCTCACTGATCAGTGACGAGTGCATTAGCGATACCCACAGGGAGCTCCAGGCTGAGCAGTACAACTGCTGAGAGAATGTACTCTGAGGTCAGGACGAGCTGCTCCCCAAGAACAAGGAGTGGGCACTGGTCAGCCAGTGCAAGTGACATCTTATGCAAGTTTGTTCTTACAATTGACTGCACACAGGGAACTGTGCATCTCACTGACTGGGCTGCAAAGATTTATAGAACAGGATGTCTAATATCAAAGAGCTTATGCTGTTGCTGCTGCTAAGTCACTTCAGTCGTGTCCGACTCTGTGTGACCCCATAGACAGCAGCTCAACAGGCTCCCCCATCCCTGAGATTCTTCAGGCAACAACACTGGAGTGGGTTACCATTTCCTTCTCCAATGCATGAAAGTGAAAAGTGAAAGTGAAGTCACTCAGTCGTGTCCGACTCCTAGCGACCCCATGGACTGCAGCCTACCAGCCTCCTCCATCCATGGGATTCTCCAGGCAAGAGTACTGGAGTGGGGTGCCATTGCCTTCTCCGGAAAAAGCTTATAATTTCCCACAAATAATAATACTCTAAGGCAGCCTGTGGCAGCTGCTAGAGGACACCTACAAAGATGAAGCGCCACAGGAGTTTAGAGACAGGAGAGATGCCTTTGAGCCGTGGAGACTACAGCCCAGGCTCCAGGCCGTGTCAAGGTGAGCAAATGACTTATTGAGTGAAACACTGAAAATACACTTAACACACCTTATGATAACAACCAGAAGGACTAGGTATTTACAAATAATTATGAGTTAAATGCAATTAAACAAGAATGTGTTTTTGATGGATGGGTCCAGAGTGTCTGTTCAGTGGTGACTCATGGAAATGCACCAGGTGAAAAGTAGACACGCTCTACTGGGCCAGGGTCCCACCCATATTTGAAGGCGAAGTAGTGCTGCCCCAATACTTTGGCCACCTGATGCGAAGAGCCAACTCATTGGAAAAGACCCTGGTGCCGGGAAAGATTGAAGGCAAAAGGAGAAGGGGGTGGCAGAGCATGAGATGGTTAGATAGCATCACTGACTCAATGCACATGAATGTGAGCAAACCTGGGGAGATCAGGCAAGGCTGGAGTGCTGAAGTCCATGAGTTGGACACAACTCAGTGACTGAACAGTCAGTCAATCAATAGTCCTATTCCTATACCCTTGGCCCCAGGCCAGATTGTCGGCCTCTGGTCACCTAGTCTCCCCAGACCCTTGTCCTCATGGTGTTCATGCTTGGGATTTTCTGGGCTGATGCCTTTTCTCCACTGGTCACTGCAAAGATTCTTCCAAGATGAACACATTCTTAAATCTGTTCACAAAATACTCCCTTCATGTCTTTGCCTCATCAAAAACCTGGGTGGCTATTTTTATTTTCCTGGTCACATACACGAGGATTCCTTTTAACGTGATTTTAGAAGCTGCTCTCTCCTGTGTCTCCTATACTTCAGACCTATGGATCCTGCTGCTCATGGCCCTCCTCCCAGGATGTTCCAGTGCAACTAACCTGAGCCAGCACATAGGCGTCACCCCTTTATCCTGTATCCTCTCCTGTGCCCACACTACAGCCTGGAAGTGAAATTCAATCCTTATCGCCCCTACTCTCCACATTAAATCAGTCCTCAAGTTGTTATAATTTGTCCCCTTCCTCTACTATTGCCCTATCAATCCCATAATTGACTTAATGCACAACTGCTGATTTTGCCTCACCATCTGCATTATCTACTGCTGTGTGACCAACTACCCAAAACTTAGTATTTGAGACCACAAATATATATTATCTCCCATGGTTTCTGAGGATTAGGAATCTGGGAGGAGCTTGGCTGGGTGGTTCTGAGGGTCATTTCCAAGGCTACAGTCAAGCTGTCAGCTAGGGCTGTAGTCATCTCAAGGCCTGATTAGGGCTGAAGGAGCTGTTTCCAGGCTCACCCATGTGGTTGTTGGGAGGCCTCCCTGCCCTTATGGCTGTCGATTGGGGGCTTCAGTCACCCTCCCAGTAGGTTGTCTGATTTGGCAACTGCCTTCCCCTAAAGGAAGTGGTGTGTGTGTGTGTGAGAGAGAGAGCATTCTGGATGGAAGTCACAGTCTTTTAAACAACATAATTAGAGAAAGACATAATTAGGGACTTCACTGGTGATCCAGTGGTTAAGAATCCACCTGCCAATGCAGGCAACAGGGTTCAATCCTTGGTCCAGGAAGACCCTAACACTGGAGCCACAGCTACTGAGCCCACACTCTAGAGCCACGCTCTGAAACCAGAGACGCCGCTGCAGCAAGATGTAGAGTGGACCCTGCTCGCCACAATCAGAGAAAGCCTGAGAGCGGCAGTGAAGACCACTGCAGCCCCCAGGATATGTTTATTATATTTGTGTGTATATATAAAGTACAATCTTCAAAAGTAAGTCCATTTCTTTTTTAAAATTGAAATATAGTTGATTTACAATACTGTGTTAGTTTCAGGTATACAGCAAAGTGATTCAGTTTTATGTATATATATATTCAGATTGGAGAAGGCAATGTCACCCCACTCCAGTACTCTTGCCAGGAAAATCCCATGGATGGAGGAGCCTGGTGGGCTGCAGTCCATGGGGTCACCAAGAGTCGGACACGACTGAGTGACTTCCCTTTCACTTTTCACTTTCATGCATTGAGAAGGAAATGGCAACCCACTCCAGTGTTCTTGCCTGGAGAATCCCAGGGATGGCGGAGCCTGATGGGCTGCTGTCTACGGGGTCGAACAGAGTCAGACACGACTGAAGCAACTTAGCAGCAGCAGCATATTAGATTATTTTCCATTATGTATAGGTTACTACAAGATATTGAATATTGCTCCCCATGTTACATAGTAAATCTTTGTTGTGCTTTATTTCTTTTTAAAAAATATTTTTAAAGTTTATTTTATTTTTCGCTGTGCTGGGTCTTCTTTGCTGAGGGGGCTTTCTCTGGTTACCGTGTTCAGACTTCTCACTGCGGTGGTGTCTCTTGTTTAGGAGCATGGGCCCTAGGGTGGGTGGGCTTCAGTAGTTGTGGGTATGGACACAGTACTTGTAGTTTCCTGGGTCTAGAGCACAGGCTCAATAGTCACGGCTCATGGGTTTAGTTGTTCTGTGGCATGTGGGATCTTCCACGACCAGGGACTGAACCTGTATCTCTTGCACTGGCAAGTGGATTCTTTACCACTGAGCTTATTTTATTTTTCGCTGTGCTAGGTCTTCTTTGCTGAGGGGGCTTTCTCTGGTTACCGTGTTCAGACTTCTCACTGCGGTGGTGTCTCTTGTTTAGGAGCATGGGCCCTAGGGTGGGTGGGCTTCAGTAGTTGTGGGTATGGACACAGTACTTGTAGTTTCCTGGGTCTAGAGCACAGGCTCAATAGTCACGGCTCATTGGTTTAGTTGTTCTGTGGCATGTGGGATCTTCCACGACCAGGGACTGAACCTGTATCTCTTGCACTGGCAAGTGGATTCTTTACCACTGAGCTACCAGGGAAGCCTGTGTTTTTATTTCTAATTAACGATCTTTTGCTTTTTTCCTTCCAGTTTTATTGAGGTATAATTCACATATAGCACTGAATAAGTTTAAGGTGTGCAGCATAACAATTTGACTTACATATATCATAAAAAGATTATCATAGTTTAGTGAATATGCATCATCTCATACAGGTATAAAATTAAAGAAATGGAAAAAAGCTGCATAATATTTTAGAACTGAATTTCCAGCATTTTCACTTTGGCCATATTCTATCGGTCATATAGACCAAACCTGGTATATGTAGGAGAGTGTGTGTGAATATCAAGACATGAGGCCCGGGGGCCATCTTGGGAGTTGGCTATACAGCATCCATTTATCCTTTCTGTTGGGTAAAATGAACTCTTGTTTTTCCTTTGGGGAACCACCTCTCCCCCACAGTTAAGCTACAGTTTTATTGGAGTTGCCTCACCCCCTTTTCTGGTGAGGGTCTCCATTTGTAGTGTTCAGTTCGGTTCAGTCACTCAGTCGTGTCTGACTCTGCGACCCCATGAATCGCAGCACGCTAGGCCTCCCTGTCCATCACCAACTCCCAGAGTTCACTCAGACTCACGTCCATCGAGTCCGTGATGCCATCCAGCCATCTCATCCTCTGTCATCCCCTTCTTCTGCCCCTAATCTCTCCCAGCATCACAGTCTTTTCCAATGAGTCAACTCTTCGCATGAGGTGGCCAAAGTACTGGAGTTTCAGCTTTAGCATCATTCCTTCCAAAGAAATCCCAGGGCTGATCTCCTTCAGAATGGACTGGTTGGATCTCCTTGCAGTCCAAGGGACTCTCAAAAGTCTTCTCCAACACCACAGTTCAAAAGCATCAATTCTTCGGCGCTCAGCTTTCTTCATAGTCCAACTGTTACATCTATACATGACCACTGGAAAAACCATAGTCTTGACTAGATGGACCTTAGTCAGCAAAGTAATGTCTCTGCTTTTGAATTTGCTATCTAGGTGTCATAACTTTTCTTCCAAGGAGTAAGTGGATCCTGTTTAATGAAGGTCTGTAGCAGCATATTTTGCTATGGACTGAATGTCTGTGTTCCTCTGAAGTTCATATATCGAAACCCTATCCTCTGGTGCGAACATGGCGCTGCGCGCGGTGCGGAGCGTGGAGGCCGAGGTCTGCAGCCGGCGTGCCATCTCGCGCCCTGCTCGCCGCGGCCCTAGGGACTGCGGGCGGATGCCCTTCGGGCGCTGCGCCCCGGCCCTGCTGTCGGTGCGTAAATTCACAGAAAAACGAATGGGTAACAACAGAAAATGGTGTTGGAACAGTGGGCATCTGCAATTTTGCACAGGAAGCTTTGGGAGATGTTGTTTACTGTGGTCTGCCTGAAGTTGGGACAAAGTTGAACAAACGAGAGGAGTTTGGTGCTTTGAAAAGTGTGAAAGCTGCTAGTGAACTCTGTTCTCCTCTGTCAGGAGAAGTAACTGAAATTAATAAAGCTCTAGCAGAAAATCCAGGACTTGTCAACAAGTCTGGTTATGAAGATGGCCGGCTGATCAAGATGGCATTCAGTAACCCTTCAGAGCTAGATGAATTGATGAGTGAAGCAGCAAATGAGAAATACATAAAATCTATTGAGGAGTGAAAATGGAACCCCTAAATAAACTACTCTGAAACAACTTAATCTAGCATAGTTGTTTTAAATTAATGGTGGATAGATATTTAAAAAGCAACTTTTAGCAAAAGAAACTACTTGTAACAATGTTTCCTAAAGAAAATACCCCTTAACTTTCTAATGACTTCAGATAAACACTGTGCAGCTTTTCCGCAGCATTCTGTGATTTTTAGGCTCCAGTTATAATATTCAGAAATCCTGAAATTATGCCTGGTACGACTAATTACAAAAATCATGTAATTCAAGGATAACATGGTTATCTTAAATCTTATATGACATTGTAACTTGCTTACAGCTATCCTTGGATTTGGGTTAAAATTATCTTGCCACTAGAAATAACTGCCAGCAGAGAAAAGTCTGTTAGTTGTATAGTGTCCAGTGAAGAATATTACTATCTTAATCTTGCAATATACTGTGCTTGCTGGTGCTGTTTTTATACAGTGAAGCAACCGCCTTGCAGGAGAATAAACAATTTAATAATAAAATATTCAACTGCTTAAAAAAAAAAAAACTCTATCCTCCAATGTGATGGTATCTGGACGTGAAGACTTTGAATGATAATTAGTGTTAGATTAGGTCATGAGGGTGGGGCCCTCATGGTGGGATTAGTGCCCTTATAAAAAGAAGAGAAGGATTGCTCTTTCTCTGTGCTCACACTAAGGAAGGCCCTATGAGGACACAGCAAGAAGAGGGTTCTCTGAGAACTTGACCATGCTGGGACCCTCTTTGACTTTCAGCCTCCAGAATCATGAGAGATGAATATCTGCCATTTAAGCCAATGAATCCTTGGTCTTCTGCAATAGTTGTTGGCTCAGACTAACATCCAGTCACTCTGGTCTTAGTGATAGGGTTAGGGATGAGCAGATGACCCAGATGAAAGGCAGTGAGACATAGGGAAGTGTTTGCTAGGGATTCTGCGAGGATTTAAGATGCTTCAATGGAAGATCCTGGAAAATATGCTCTCCCTTCTTCTGGCCTTGGTGAAGTGGCTGGGAGGCTAGGTCTTCTAGCATCTTGCTAACACAAGGTGAGCCTGCCTGAAATGAAACTGATACTCAAAGCAAGTTGAGCCAAAAGAAGGATGCCAGAGATTTTCTTGAACTCTGTATCCAACCAAACCTACAGGGGGGCTTGTCTATAAATCGCTCAGTTATACTATCCAATAGATAAACTCATTTTATTAAGATGGTTATACCAGGGTTTCTGTTCCCTGCTGTATAAAAAGTCCTGATTGTGGCCGCTGTCCCTCTGAGTCCTCCCTCTCTAAAACATAAGTCTGATCATATTTTCTTCTTGCATAAAATCTTGCAACATCTACTCAGTGTCTTCTAGATAAAGTCCAAGCTCATTAACATGGTAGTTGAGACTCACCATTATGGTCTCTGTCTCTATATCCAGCTGCTTCTTTCCTTGCTTCCATTTTATACAACATTCAACTATTTATACCATGTGCCCTACTTTTCTGAAGAAACTCTGGGAGCATATGAGTCATAATCAGGAATTAGGGTGGTGAAAACCATCAGAGAAAACTAGAATCAGCCTCCTCAAGGTGTCGCAGTGGTAAAGAGTCTTCCTGCCAGTGCAGGGGCAAGAGAGATGAGGGTTCCATGCCTGGGTCGGGAAGATCCCCTGGAGAAGGAAATGGCAACCCACTCCAGTAGTCTAGCCTGGAAAAATCCATGATCAGAGGAGCCTGGAGGGCTACAGTCCATGGGGTTGCAAAGAGATGGACACAACTGAGCTCGCGTGTGCACGTGCACACACATACACACACACACACATACAAACACACTTCAAGATCTCCTGGAAGCCCCAGACCTAGACCCAGTCGCCGCACCAGTTCTTATATGCTAATACTGGAGGTGCTGGGGTTGCCCTGGTCACCAGGATCCAAGTTTCTGCTGCTCTGGTTCCTAACAGTATCTCACTGTGGATGCAGCGAGATCTCCACCTTGCTCAACAGGATGTCTAATTGCTTCACCAGCAGGATATCTGACCCAATTCTCCTTATCCAAGGCCATTTGAATTAAATACTCAATATCAAAGCTCTTAAGTCAGGAGATTGCTTATTTGAGGTACAGAGATCAGGAAGAAGCTTCCCATTTCCTCCCATAACTCTTTATCTGAGAGTAAGCCATTTCTTTTGGACTAACCTTGACCTACTTCAGGGTACTTTGATTTATCAAACAGACAAATGTCAAGTGTTCTTCACTGGATTGGTCCTGTGTGACTTGACTCTAATTATTGTACCAGGGAAGGAATCGTTGCCAGGATTGGGACTGCTCTGGGGGACGGAGTCTCTTCCAGCCTGGGTCCTTTAACCTGGGACTCTTTGCTGCAGTGCTTGCACTTGGACAAACATCTCCTCCAGCAACAAAATACAAATAAACTATAAGGGACTAAAAATAATTGTGTGCGTGGGCAGTTGGGGCAAATTATGGAAAACAAGATACAAAAAGAACAAAAAGACCAACTGCCACTTCTGAAGAGCCTGGAGCAAAAAAACCAGGATGTTGGGAGCAAGAGCAATGTCCTTCCACATGCCCCCTGCACTCAACACCACCAAAGGAGTGGGCCAATCCACCTAAGCCACCCCTTCGGTGGGACTCCTAGACCTGCCTCTACCCTCACCCCATAAGGAACAAGCTCACCCCACTCAGCAAGTGAGCAAGGGAACATGTTTGTTCTCGCGCCCTCCTGCTGCAGCAGGGGCCCCAACAAAGCATTGTGTGAATTCCAATCAATTTCTATTGATTAAGAAGGCCAAGAACCTTAGTCAGTAACATGTGCGCCCCATCACAATGGTTCATTAGGAATCAGTATTTGGAGAATTGGTATTCTGAGGTTTCCTTTTTTATTTTTTTCCTGAGTGGTTAAACAACAAATATTTATTTTCTCACAGTTCCAGAGAGTGGTCCCAGCAGCGGTGAGGTTCTGGTGAGAGCCCTCTTCCTGGCTTGCTAATGGGATTTCTTGCTATGTCCTCACATGGTGGAACATACTCTACTATAAAGGTACCATGTCTATAGGATCACAGTGCTACCATTATGAGGCGGCTTCCCTCTGGATATCAGAGATGTAAAGAGGCCGCTACTTGGCCAGTCCCCAGTTCCTGACAGCTTGTTGGGTGGAGCAGGTGTAGAGGACAACCAACACTGGGCGGCAGCTCTTGGGAAGAAATGGCCCTTGTCCGATTCTTTCTCTCTTTTATACACGCTATGAACTGTTTGACTTTGGGAGGTGTGTCTTTTATATTTTACTTGAAAAAGATTTGGGGTCATGAAAAAGAACCTAAGCTTCTATCTTGCTGGGTTCCCTTGTTTCAGCAGTTTAAACTCCCCTGTGATTGTTGTCCCTTCTGACTTGAGAGGGCTGCCTGGATCACTCATTAGAGCTGAAAGGTGAGGAGTGCACCAGGCACTGGATCAAATACCTTACATGCATTATCTCACCTAATCCTCATGAGCATCTTATGAATTAACTACTATTATTGACCTATTTCTCACACGTGAAAACTGAGGCTTAGAAAGGCCCAGCACCTCGCATTCTCTCCTCTACAAATATGGTTGGAGGACCTGTGGTATGCCAGGCCCTATTTTATTCCCTGGAGCTTCCTATACAAAGTGTTGGGCCTGAAATTCCAACACACATCCGATTCCAGCTCTGCACATTTTGCTGATGGGCTCAACTGCTTCCCCTGTGGATGTCACCTGTAACACAGACTAGATGCTTTGGTCCTTGATAGTAAGAGTTGATGCTGAATTCATTACACCTTCTAGCTCACACCTTTGTAACACAGATACAAAAATATAGCTGAAGTTACTTGTCCATGATGTGAAATTTGCTCTCCTGATTAAAAAAAAAATGCTGTAGGTTTTTGAATTTCCCTTTGAGTGTGTCATTTAACTTTAGAAAGAAAATCCCTTAGATCCACAGACTTAGAAAAGGTGCCTGGGGCTGAATCAAGGTCCTACCATTTCCAGCTGTGTAACTTTGAGCTTTGGTTTCAACATATTAAAAAAAAAAAAAAAAAAGGATATGAACTGACATCAGAGAGTTCTACAAAGGCTGAATTGGCTGATCAATCCAGAGCCCCAAGCACTGTGTGTGGTGCACAGTAAGGGAAAATGAATGGCAGCTTTCATTGAGGAGGCTGAAAATTGTAAAGAGGCGGCTGGATTTTGTAGCTGGGTTGATGATGAACATTGAAAGCAGTGCAGTGGAGAGGTGGGGTGGAGGTCTGGGTGTAGGTGAATGAGAGCTTGAGAAAGTGATACCTCAGAGTGTAAAAACTACCTGCTCTTGGAACTCTGCTGTTGGTCCAGTGATTAAGACTCCAAGCTTTCACTACAGGGGACATGGGTTTGATCCTTGGTGGCAGAAATGAAATTTTACAACCGAGATCCAGTATGCTTCCAGGTGTGGCCAAAAAACCAAACAGCAAGAAACCACTTGGTCTGTAGCTAAATATATTGGCTTAGGAAAGGTGATATGGGGCAGGTTGAGGTGGGTTTTTTTAAAATTGCCAGTTAGATAAAATCAGGGATGTAATGAAGGAAACATTCCAGTTATGCTGAAAGTCTCCCAAAGAGATGGCTTTGATAAACTTTATTTTAATCTTATTTCTCTGCATCTTTTTTCCTTTATTATAGATTTGCTACTCGGCTATCTTAGGAAAAGGATGCCAAGTCATTTTGTTGAAACATTAATACAGGAACAGGAATACTTGAGAAAAAAATGTTAATGTAAACCCAGTTCTACAAATATTGAGTCTTTTCTATGCTAGGCATTTCTGGAAAACAAAACACGAATAACACATATCTTTTTAATGTCAGTGATGAAGGAATTATTGGGGTGTACACAGACTACTGCTGGACCACATAGAAGGGACAGTAATTCTACTCATGAAATAGGACCTTTTTTTAAATTGGAGAAGCTGGTCAGAAAATCTAGTAGGGAAACTTATTCAACAGTTTTCACAGAAAAAACTCACTGCAGAAGACAAATGGTTTAAAATACAGCAGATTAAGTCACTAGGCACTCAGTTCAGTTCAGTTCAGTTCAGTCCAGTCACTTAGTCGTGTCCGACTTTTCGACCCCATGAATCGAAGCACGCCAGGCCTCCCTGTCCATCACCAACTTATGGAGTTCACTCAGACTCACATCCATCAAGTCAGTGATGCCATGCAGACATCTCATCCTCTGTCGTTCCTTTCTCCTCCTGCCCCCAATCCCTCCCAGCATCAGAGTCTTTTCCAATGAGTCAACTCTTCGCATGAGGTGGCCAAAGTACTGGAGTTTCAGCTTTAGCATCATTCCTTCCAAAGAAATCCCAGGGCTGATCTCCTTTAGGATGGACTGGTTGGATCTCCTTGCAGTCCAAGGGACTCTCAAGAGTCTTCTCCAACATCACAGTTCAAAAGCATCAATTCTTCGGCGCTCAGCCTTCTTCACAGTCCAACTCTAGTACTGGAGTTTCAGCTTTAGCATCATTCCTTCCAAAGAAATCCCAGGGCTGATCTCCTCTAGGATGGACTGGTTGGATCTCCTTGCAGTCCAAGGAACTCTCAAGAGTCTTCTCCAACACCACAGTGCAAAAGCATCAATTCTTCGGCACTCAGCCTTCTTCACAGTCCAACTCTCACATCCATCCATGACTACTGGAAAAACCATAGCCTTGACTAGATGGACATTTAGGGTGTATTAGTGTTACTAAACTGCATTTTTTTGCCCAGCGTGCAGCTCTGAGATGCCAAGGTTTGCAGGGAAAAGATTTATAAGTCATGAGGCAGCCAAGAGAGGGAGACCAAATCTCAAATTCACCTTCCCTAAGGGAAAGAGCTTGGGATATTTATGGGACAAAGAAGTTGGGTGACCTGAGGCCTGGGGAAAGGTGATTGGAGATAAGAAAAAGATGAAGAAAATGGTACGGTGGTATCATCTGAGGGTGGAGTGTTTGGCCTTCTGATGTCAAGAGGTTTTCCATCCAGCACTCTAGCAGGCCCAGCTGAATGGTTGGTGGTCTCAACTGATCTGAACTGGGCAAGACTAGCTCCATGTTCCTGAAAAACAACTTTTGAAACCATTACTATAGTGACCCATCCATCAGAGGTACTGCCTCTAGAGGACAGCTAAAGGAGTCTTGTGATTGTCTAAGCTACCTGATGAAGGGCGTGCAGTGTGCAGGAACAGTTAAGGCAAGTTTGATCAGTGAAGTTACTGATATTACTGATTAAGCAAAAGTTATAGTTTATGGGATCAAACTGATGACTGCCCTCAGTTTCATTAGTCCCACGGGTTTATCTTGAAGGAAAACACTGGCCACCTTTATAGTGTAGGTAGTTGAGGGTTGGAGTAGAAGCAGCACTTAAACATGTCTTCTAAAAGTGATGCCTCTAAGAATTCTTCCAGATATCTGTTAACCTGGTTGTTGTTACCATTTTGGTAAAAATTTCTTAGAGGAAGCAGTATGAACATAAGACTATGAGATAGGTAGAGAAAGTTGGAGAAGGCAATGGCACCCCACTCCATGATCAAACTGATGACTGCCCTCAGTTTCATTAGTCCCACGGGTTTATCTTGAAGGAAAACACTGGCCACCTTTATAGTGTAGGTAGTTGAGGGTTGGAGTAGAAGCAGCACTTAAACATGTCTTCTAAAAGTGATGCCTCTAAGAATTCTTCCAGATATCTGTTAACCTGGTTGTTGTTACCATTTTGGTAAAAATTTCTTAGAGGAAGCAGTATGAACATAAGACTATGAGATAGGTAGAGAAAGTTGGAGAAGGCAATGGCACCCCACTCCAGTACTCTTGCTTGGAAAATATCATGGATGGAGAAGGCTGGTAGGCTGCAGTCCATGGGGTCACTAAGAGTCAAACACGACTGAGCAACTTCACTTTCACTTTTCAGCTTCATGCATTGGAGAAGGAAATGGCAACCCACACCAGTGTTCTTGCCTGGAGAATCCCAGGGACGGGGGAGCCTGGTGGGCTGCCGTCTATGGGGTTGCACAGAGTCAGACACGACTGAAGTGACTTAGCAGCAGCAGGGGAGAAAGTAATCAAGTCTTTTTTATATATTTGCTGTCCTATCAGCCATACTCTGTACCCTCCAAGTGTGACCTTCCTTCATCTAGTCTATGAATGTTTGTTGAAAGCACATTATGTAAAGTCCATCATCATCGAAGTTTTACACATATCTTCAAATATTAGACAGCCTGCTCCGTAAAATAAGGACCCAGACGGCAGATGGGAGACTTGGGGATGGAAACTGTAGGGAGACAGATCTCACCCTCGTGTGGACAAACTTTGGTTCCTTTGACTCTGAAATGGGTGACCTTAGAGGGGAGGGGGTTCTTGTCAATGACAGAGACCAAAGGATAGCTTTTTAAGGAGGCTGTGGGGAGGGTGATAGCAAAGCCGTGTGGTGCTATTAACACAGCCTGGATTCTGGTGTCACATCCTCTTTCATGTACTGGATATGTGACCTCGAGTGAATTACCTTTCTGAGCATCAGCCTCCTTCCCTAGAAAGGGGGGATACTTTCTGTCTCATTGGGGATGACTGTGAATAGATAGTGTAGCCATCTGTGTTAGCACAATGCCCAGGATATACTAAACACTCAGATTCCATCTTTTTCTTTTTAAACCATTACTGCTGTTTGGTTTTTTTTTTTAAATATTTCCTTTTTAAGGTTTAATCAGAACCGCTCACACACATTTTTCATGAAGCCAACTTTACCAAAAGTTTGGTAGAAGACAATTTACAACTGAACATTAGCCATCCTTAAAATAGTCCTCAACTGTTCCACAGCTCTCCTGCAGCCTCCAGTCATGTGGCCTTCCTCCTCCTCCCCTTCCTTCCAGATTACTCCCTAAGCTCTGAATTCTCCTCACACTATCATACACAGTATAATCGGATTCCTCAGCCGCGATTTGCAACTCTGCTGCTTTCCACCTGAGCATGTTGAGGTGCTCAACTGAACATTAACCTGTGTGAAAGTACAAAGGTGAGGCAGAAAGCTTGGGATTTATTGTGTCAAGGTTCATTCACCCAAAAACCAATCCAAGTTTTCTTTTCTTCAAAGTATATTCACCAAACTTCCACCCAACTTATAGCAAATGAGTATATAAAAACAGATACAAAATTGCATCAGCTTTTCACTTCTTGGTCAAAGGCTGAGGATCCAGAAACTGGAGAGAATGTTAGATATTTTTTAAGTATCTGTTAAATTGATGGTTATTAAGACTATGGTAAAAATATTTTAGAGGAAGCAATGTGAATGAATAAGATATGAGTGAAGTGATATGAATATATAAGATATGTATTCAAAGGTAGAAAGTGATCAAAGGGTGGAATATCTTTCATAATCTTTACCAAAGGGCTATATTATTTACTTATGTACATATAAAGTATAATTGTAATTTAAGGCTCTCTAAAAACTTCTTTAAAGCAGACTTGGGCTGGATTCTCTAAATTCACTGAGATTGTGTGATTAGTGTAGGACTGATTTGGCTGAAAATCATGTAGAAAGCAATAGGAAAAAAACTGAACTATGCCACCCTGTCTCCTTTATCCTGTGGCTTCATGAGGCTCGGAGGACAAGAGGAGAGAAAAGTGATTATTCATTCTCCTGCTTCTTCCAGCTGGGCCATGACTTGTGTCCCTTTTAAGTATGGTCATAGCTCCCTTCTTGTGCCCAGGGAGCCCTAGAGGCGGTATCAGTTTCCCTCTCCTGTTGATTGGGGTGCTTCACTATCTCCATCTCTACTCTTCCCACAACTCTGCAAACAGTCCCTGAAAACACTTTTCAGTTTCCCCTTTGAGTGCCATACCATTTCCTGCCCCAGAACCCTGACTGCTGCTTTACAAAGGTAACTTTCAAAAGACATAAAATCATGATTTTCATGCAACTGCAAAATGAACACATCTCTATCACGGTGTGTACTACTTTTAATATCTTATGATTTTATCAATTATATTTCATTGAAGCTGAAAAAAAAATGAACCCACTGAAATTTTAATTAACACTTTCATTAAATGAGAGACTCAGAAAAGATGCTACAACCAGTTCAAAAGAGAAGGCAAAAAAATAGGATTACAGAAATGAATTTGTAAAGGGCTACAAAACTGGCTTTTCCCCTTAGGAGTCAGGAACCCTCCACCTCTAACTGATAGAACATATTTGCCTGGATATAGGCAAGAATATAGGTTTTTACCGGAATCATGTACAGATGTGAGAGTTGGACCATAAAGAAGGCTGAGTATCAAAATATTATTGCTTTTGAATTGTGGTGCTGGAGAAGACTCTTAAGAATCTCTTGGACAGCAGGGAAATCAAACCAGTCAATCCTAAAGGAAATCAACCCTGAATATTCATTGGAAGGACTGATGCTGAAGCTCCAATACTTTGGCCACCTGATATGAAGAGTCAACTCATTGGAAAAGACCCTGATGCTGGGATAGATTGAGGGGCAGAGGAGGGGGTGACAGAGGATGAGATGGTTGGATAGCATCACTGACTCAATGGACATGAGTTTGAGCAAGCTCCGGGAGATGGTGAAGGACAGGGAAGCCTGGCTTGCTGCAGTCCTTGGGGTCACAAGGAGTTGGACATGACTAAGCAACTAAAGAACAATAAAGCAGGACTCTTTTTTTCTGTAAGTTGGCTAAGACTGTTTTTCGTTTATTTTTTATATCAATTTATTTTAATTGAAGGCTGATTACTTTACAATATTGTGGTGGCTTGTGCCATACATTGACATGAGTCAGCCATGGGGGTACATGTCCCCCATCCTGAACCCCCCTCCTACTTTCCCTCCCATCTCATCCCTCTGGGTTGTCCCAGTGCACCAGCCCTGAGCGCCCTGTCTCATGCATCGAACGAGGACTGGCAATCTGTTTCATATATGGTAATATACATATTTCAATGCTATTCTCTTAAATTATCCTACCCTTGCCTTCTCTCAGAGTCCAAAAGTCTGTTCTGTACATCTGTGTGTCTCTTTTGCTGTCTCGCATTCAAGGTGATCGTTACCATCTTTCTAAATTCCATATATATGCATTAATATACTGTATTGGTGTTTTTCTTTCTTACTTCACTGTGTATAATAGGCTCCAGTTTCATCCACCTCATTAGAACTGATTCAAATGCATTATTTTTAATGGCCAAGTAATATTCTGTTGTGTGTATGTACCACAGCTTTCTTATCCATTCATCTGCCAATGGACATCTAGGTTGCTTCCATGTCCTGGCTATTGTAAACAGTGCTGTGATGAACATTAGGGTACATGTCTCTTTCAGTTCTGGTTTCCTCAGTGTGTATGCCCAGCAGTAGGATTGCTGGGTCACAGGGCAGTTCTATTTCCAGTGTTTTAAGGAATCTCCACACTGTTCTCCATAGTGGCTGTACTAGTTTGCATTCCCACCAACAGTATAAGAGGGTTCCCTTTTCTCCGCACCCACTCCAGCATTTATTGTTTGTAGACTTTTTGATAGCAGCCATTGATTTGATTTGCATTTCTCTGATCATGAGTGATGTTGAGCATGTTTTCATGTGTTTGTTAGCCATCTGTATGTCTTCTTTGGAGAAATGTCTGTTTGGTCATGTCTTCTTTGGAGAAATGTCTGTTTAGTGCTTTGGCCCACTTTTTGATTGGGTTGTTCATTTTTCTGGCATTGAGCTACATGAGCTGCTTGTACATTTTTGAGATTAATTCTTTGTCAGTTGTTTCAGTTGCTATTATTTTTTCCCATTCTGAAGGCCACCTTTTCACCTTGTTTATAGTTCCCTTCATTTTTCAAAATCTTTTAAGTTTAATAAGGTTCAATTTGTTTATTTTTGTTTTCATTTCTATTACTTTGGGAGGTGGGTCACAGAGGATCCTTCTGTGATTTATGTCAGAGAGTGTTCTGCCTATGTTTTCCTCTAGGAGTTTTACAGTTTCTGCTCTGACATTTGGACATTTAATCTATTTTTTAGTTTATTTTTGTGTCTGGTTTTAGAAACTATTCTAGTTTCATTCTTTTACAAGTGGTTGACCAGTTTTCCCAGCAACACTTGTTAAAGCAATTGTCTCTTCTCCATTGTGTCTTTTTGCCTCCTTTGTCAAAGATAAGGTGACCAGAGATGCATGGGTTTATCTCTTGGCTTTCTATTTTGTTCCATTGATTTCTATTTCTGTCTTAGTGCCAGTACCATACTGTCTTGATGACTGTAGCTTTGTAGTATAGTCTGAAGTCAGGCAGGTTGATTCCTCCAGTTCCATTCTTCTTTCTCAAGATTGCTTTGGCTATTCGAGTTTTTTGTGTATGTTCCCATACAAATTGTGAAATTATTTGTTCTAGTTCTGAAAAATACTGTTGGTAGCTGGATAGGGGTTGTGCTGAATCTATAGATTGCTTTGGGTAGTATACTCATTTTCACTAAATTGATTCTTCTAATCAACAATCATGGTATATTTCTCCATCTATTTGGTCATCTTTAATTTCTTTCATCAGTGTTTTAGATTTTCCTATATATAGATCTTTTGTTTCTTTAGGTAAATTTATTTGTAAGCATTTTATTCTTTTCATTGTAATGGTGAATGTGATTGTTTCCTTCTCTTTATATTTTCTCATTGTTTGTGTATAGAAATTCAATGTCCATTGGTAGCTTGATAGGGACTGCATTGAATCTATAGATTGCTTTGGGTAGTATACTCATTTTCACTATATTGCTTCTTCTGATCCATGAACATGGTATATTTCTCTATCTATTTGTGTCATATTTGATTTCTCTCATCAGTGTTTTATAGTTTTTCTACATATAGGTCTTTTGTTTCTTTAGGTAGATTTATTCCTACGTATTTTATTCATCACAATGGTAAATGGGATTGTTTCCTTAATTTCTCTGTTTTCTCATTGTTAGTATATAGGGATGCAAGGGATTTCTGTGTATTAATTTTATATCCTGCAACTTTACATATTCATTGATTGGCTCTAGTGATTTTCTGGTGGAGTCTTTAGGGTTTTCTATGTAGAGGATCATGTCATCTGCAAACAGTGAGAGTTTTACTTCTTATTTTCCAATTTGGATTCCTTTTATTTCTTTTTCTTCTCTGATTACTGTGGCTAAAATTTCCAAAACTATGTTGAATAGTAGTGGTGAGAGTGGACACCCTTGTCTTGTTCCTTACTTTAGAGGAAATGCTTTCAATTTTCACCATTAAGGATAATGTTTGCTGTGGGTTTATCATATATGGCTTTTATTATTTTGAGGTATGTTCCTCCTATGCCTCAAAGCAGTACTCCTGCCAACTCAAGTACAGAAAACCCAGTTTTCTGAAGTCACTGAAAGACTTTTCAAGTGTTAAACCAAAACCTCAGTGTGTCCTGCTCTCCTCTTCTTCTTTCTTCCTCCCCATGTTTCAGCTCTGCTTTTCTTGGTGTTGGGGCTTCTTGTGACACTTTATAAACTTAACAAAGCTGACTCCTTGCCTATTTCAGAAATGGACAGAGTAGCAGCAGACTTAAGTTTCCAATGGGAAAAATCTCTGTAATGAGCACCTCTCACTGCTTCAGAAAAACACTAGGGGATGACCCTGATTGGCCAGGCAGGGGCCATGTTTCCAGCCTGGGAAAATGGGAGTAGGTGTGGAGAGGTGGTACACACACACTTAACATCAGGGACTGAATTAGAAGAAAGGATCCCCAAGGAAACAGCAGTTTCTTTCACCTAAAAAAGGGATGCTGGGAGGTTAAAAACAACACATCATTTCCATGCTCTATAGACTGGTACCATGTTTTCCTATTAATCACTACGATTTAATGAAGACAGTCCATGAAATATGACATTTTCTCACAGAATAATGATTCTTCACATTTTTATGTTTTTATTCCCTTCATTTCCTGATTAAGTCAGATAATGTATATACCCATTTCCACTCTCTTTTAGAGGAGATTTAGAAAAAAGAAACAAGTGCTTGCTTTGGCGGCACATATACTAAAATTGGAATGATACAGAGATTAGCATGGTCCCTGCACAAGAATGACATGCATATTAATGAAGCATTCCATATTTTTGTGGAAGCAACCTAGATGCCCATCAGCAGACGAATAGATAAGAAAGCTGTGGTACATATACACAGTGGAATGTTAATCAGCTATTTAAAAGAATACATTTGAATCAGTTCTAATGAGGTGAATGAAACGAGCTTATTATACACAGTGAAGTAAATCAGAAGGAAAAACACCAATACAGTACATGAACACATATATATGGAATTTAGGAAGATGGAAACAATGACTCTATATGTGAGACAGCAAAAGAGACACAGATGTAAAGAACAGACTTGGACTCTGGGAGAAGGCAAGGGTAGAATGATTTGAGAGAATAGCATTGAAACATGTATATTACCATACGTGAAAGAGATTGCCAGCCCCGGTTCAGTGCATGAGACAGGGCGTTCAAGACCAGCTGTATAGGGATGACCCTGAGGGATGCGATGGGGAGGAGGGAGATAGGAGCAGAGTTCAGGATGGGGGACACATGTACATCCGTGGCTGATTCATGTCAATGTGTGGCAAAAACCACAATATTGTAATTAGCCTCCAATTAAAATAAATTAATTAAAAAAGAAAAAAGATTCACCCTAACATGACATATACTTAACATCTTGGAGAATCAAGTTGATGTTAAAAGGCAATAAAGATATTCTAAATCCAGCATTAGCTAGAAGACTGTTACATCCCATGCATTTTCTCTTTAATTTCTTAGATCTTTTAACATTTTCTTTGGGTGAGTGGCCCTATCAGTTGGGGTTCAGGGCATAAAGTAAAAACCACTCTAGGTATTACTGCCATGACGGGATTTAATTCAGGAAATTACATGTATACAACACAGACTCTAGGCTCTAGACAGGGCCTCTGGGGATAGTATCTAGAACAATCACTCATCTAGGAGTTTCTGGAAATTTAGGTGATGAAAAATACTTGTAGCTACAATCCATAGTCAAAAACAGGAAATGAGACCACCACCAGTTAACCCTTTCTAATACTCAGAAAGCTAGAAGACCCTCAACACTGAACCTTAGGTCTCCACAACCATGCTTGCTAGTAGAAATACTGAGTCTACCTTGCAGATCTCAAATGAAGATACATAATTCACAGAATCCAGTTCATGTGCAAAACCCCTAGCTGCAAGGGGAATCTGGAAGAGAATTTTTAGCTTTCCAGCCCTAGGGGTGAAATAGAAGTTGGCAAGTCAATCCACAGATATCTATCTCAATGGGCTTAGGCATTATTCATTTGTTTCCTAGCAGGAGTAGCTGGGCTGTTTGCGGTGGCAACAGGTAAAGGGAAACTGAAGAATTGCTGCTGCTTAAGAAAGAAATTGTCAGATTGCAGAAGTTTAACTCTTAAGAGGTTGGCTGACTCTTACTGCAGTCTTTTTGTTTTGTTACTGATTTAGAGAAGTCACTGCAACTAGACCAACATATGGTTGCTTCTGTGGGTCAGCTACTAGAACTGGCAGATTATTCCCCATTCAGTTGTAAATGGGATTTTGCTTCTAGCAGGGCAGGTGTCCTAAAGGCATGGCCCATAGAGTAGCCTAAAAGGAATGTTATCTATCCTGTCATCCTCACATATAACAGAGACTAAAATGTGCCCTGATGGTTCTTTATACGCAAGTTTGAGGATGTTAGGGATTGGAAGGTGTTAAAGGTGAGTAGCCTGGTGTCTCCTTTCTAGAAGCCTCGGTTAAAATCCTTCCATATACTGTTTTACAGATGCAGAAATTAAACCAGTAGGGCTAAACAGAACGTGGCAGATAAGTGACTTGAACCTTGAATGAAGATCAATTCTACAGACTCTTGCTACCCAATGTATAATCTGTGGACTGCAGCGTCTGGAGCTCATTAGAAAAGCTGACTCTCAGACTCTTTCCCAAGCTCCCTGAAGCAGCACCTGCAGCTTAATGTCTGCAGGTGATTCTCAAGCATGTTAAAGTGTGAGGAGGATGGCTTTTAACCACTTTGTTGATTTAAGACTTCCTAAGAAAGTGGCTGGAGAAGGCAATGGCACCCCACTCCAGTGTTCTTGCCTGGAGAATCCCGGGGATGGGGGAGCCTGGTGGGAGGCCGTCTGTGGGGTCACACAGAATCAGACACGACTAAAGCAACTTAGCAGGAGCAGCAACAAAGTGAATATGGCTGTAAGCACCCTAGAACTTGAGTTCCATCAGCAATTTGATGCCACCTTGGAATCCAACAGACCCTGTCTTTCTAGGGAAAGGTTCCCTTTTTATGGACTTTAGAGTCTTTCAGTCAATGCACTGTGACACGTGGGAAGAAGAAAAGGGAGTTTTTCAACTGTTCTTGCACTGACAAATCTGGACTAATATACATGATGTAACTCAAGCATGAATGGGCCTATGAGCACTTCCTCTTCTGCATAGCAGTAAAGGTGTGTAAGCAAGAGAACTACAACACGCCTTCCCACTGCAGGAAACCAAAGAATCTATCGTGTGTACTCAGAAAGCTAGAAGACCCTCAACACTGAACCTTAGGTCTCCACAACCATGCTTGCTAGTAGAAATACTGAGTCTACCTTGCAGATCTCAAATGAAGATACATAATTCACAGAATCCAGTTCATGTGCAAAACCCCTAGCTGCAAGGGGAATCTGGAAGAGAATTTTTAGCTTTCCAGCCCTAGGGGTGAAATAGAAGTTGGCAAGTCAATCCACAGATATCTATCTCAATGGGCTTAGGCATTATTCATTTGTTTCCTAGCAGGAGTAGCTGGGCTGTTTGCGGTGGCAACAGGTAAAGGGAAACTGAAGAATTGCTGCTGCTTAAGAAAGAAATTGTCAGATTGCAGAAGTTTAACTCTTAAGAGGTTGGCTGACTCTTACTGCAGTCTTTTTGTTTTGTTACTGATTTAGAGAAGTCACTGCAACTAGACCAACATATGGTTGCTTCTGTGGGTCAGCTACTAGAACTGGCAGATTATTCCCCATTCAGTTGTAAATGGGATTTTGCTTCTAGCAGGGCAGGTGTCCTAAAGGCATGGCCCATAGAGTAGCCTAAAAGGAATGTTATCTATCCTGTCATCCTCACATATAACAGAGACTAAAATGTGCCCTGATGGTTCTTTATACGCAAGTTTGAGGATGTTAGGGATTGGAAGGTGTTAAAGGTGAGTAGCCTGGTGTCTCCTTTCTAGAAGCCTCGGTTAAAATCCTTCCATATACTGTTTTACAGATGCAGAAATTAAACCAGTAGGGCTAAACAGAACGTGGCAGATAAGTGACTTGAACCTTGAATGAAGATCAATTCTACAGACTCTTGCTACCCAATGTATAATCTGTGGACTGCAGCGTCTGGAGCTCATTAGAAAAGCTGACTCTCAGACTCTTTCCCAAGCTCCCTGAAGCAGCACCTGCAGCTTAATGTCTGCAGGTGATTCTCAAGCATGTTAAAGTGTGAGGAGGATGGCTTTTAACCACTTTGTTGATTTAAGACTTCCTAAGAAAGTGGCTGGAGAAGGCAATGGCACCCCACTCCAGTGTTCTTGCCTGGAGAATCCCGGGGATGGGGGAGCCTGGTGGGAGGCCGTCTGTGGGGTCACACAGAATCAGACACGACTAAAGCAACTTAGCAGGAGCAGCAACAAAGTGAATATGGCTGTAAGCACCCTAGAACTTGAGTTCCATCAGCAATTTGATGCCACCTTGGAATCCAACAGACCCTGTCTTTCTAGGGAAAGGTTCCCTTTTTATGGACTTTAGAGTCTTTCAGTCAATGCACTGTGACACGTGGGAAGAAGAAAAGGGAGTTTTTCAACTGTTCTTGCACTGACAAATCTGGACTAATATACATGATGTAACTCAAGCATGAATGGGCCTATGAGCACTTCCTCTTCTGCATAGCAGTAAAGGTGTGTAAGCAAGAGAACTACAACACGCCTTCCCACTGCAGGAAACCAAAGAATCTATCGTGTGGGTGAAGAACTGAGGAAAGGTTCAAAAAAGAATCCTCTCTTTTTACACTCTTCCATTTCGGGGGGTGGGGGGGGTGGGCAGGGAGTCAGTAAGTCAGTCAATAGCAATTTCCATATGCCAACATATGGACTTTGTGTGCATGCTCCAAGCCTGCATTATGGTCATTGTATTAAGGGTTTGAAACAGTTTGACATAAGTCAGTCTTGTACAAAATGACCTATGTTGATGAGCAGTTTAAATGTAAGAGTTAGGCTCACAGTATTTTTTAGTGAAAGTTATTTGCACTTGCAGACTGTAGCTATAGCAGGTAAACCCAGGGGTATGAAAAACGCAGATGAGGAGACAGGTCAGCAACAGTTAAACTATATTTCCCCATCTGTGAAATGAGAAAGTAGAACTAGATTTCCATGTTTCCTTCCTATTTTAACATTTTATGGTTCTATATAACAAGTGTAATTAAAATAACAATTAGTGAACATTTGCTGATCCTCTAAATTTATTCCTTTTAAGAATCCATGATATCGGTACTGATATCAATCTTACTTTACAAATAGAGAAACTGGGGCACAGACATGTCAGTCACTCGTGGGGGTTATATTCTAAGAGGGGAAACTGATTCACACCCTGGCAGTCTGACTGCAGCCTCACTCTTACACACCCTATTCAGTGCCTCCTATTTTATGGCAAATATATCTCTAACTTCCAAGCTCTTGTTACTGGTGCAGTGGAAACCTCACAAGCAGCAATAAGGCATTTCCACACAAAGGGCAGAGCCCGTGCCATAAATATTGAAGCTGTCCAGCTTTCAACCTTAGCTATACATGAAGAGTCACCAGGGAAGCCTTAAGTAGCATGGACACCTGCATTCCACACTTAAGTTTCTGATGGAGTCAGTCTGACATAAATTCTCGGCACTGGGTTGTTTTTTTTTTTATGTATTTTAGGAATTCAAATAGGCAGCCCAGATTGAGACTAGACTACTCCCAACTTTATAGGAATGGGGTTGGTTCTAGAGGCAAGTTCTATCCAGATAGGACCAGGTACTGACCTGATGTGTCAACCATTGATATCCTGACACAAGATTTTTTAATTCTGTAGTTATGTAATGGAGAAGGAAACGGCAACCCACTCCAGTATTGTTGCCTGGAAAATCCCATGACAGAGGAGCCTGGTGGGCTACAGTCCATGGAGTTGCAGAATCAGACATGACTGACTGACTGACCACATGGATGTAGAGTACCTGTCAGTACCATCTGTTGTTCTGGATAAGCTTCCTGTAAAAGGGCAGAGCCAGTGTCTTATTTTTATGTGTGTCCCCAGAGCCTGGTAACATTCCTGTAAATTTTATTCCCAATTGGGAAGGAAATAATGAAACCACATCTAACCATTTCCATATCACTTAAATCTGCTGGTTACTGTTGAACAGAATACTTATCTGCTAGGCTTTGGGATAGGGAAAGAAGCATACTCTCTTCCTAGAGTTTGAGATTTCTTGGGGATGTTCTAGAAGGACAGTGTGTCAATAGCATAAATTTTATCTGACCCCTGCTAACATGGATGTGTCTCTGCCCACTTCCATGACCCCAGCACACACAGCCTGACAAAGAGATGCTCCACGGTCAGGGCATTTAAGCTTTACTGACTATGAAAGTCACACTTTTCCTTCAGTCCAGTGTAGTCATCAACCATCACCCAGTTAGCTTTTCCCTTTGTGGTCCACTTTGAACTGTGTTAGACCCATTTTCTCACCCTGAACTTGTTTTACAGTTCACTTACCTGTCCAGGATTAACCAGGAATCCCTTTGTAACATTTCCCTCCTAAATGGGTCTGTTGGTAACACCTCTGCAGACCTGGCCTCAGCCACTGGCTCACAGCACTCTCAGACTCAGAGAGCTGGGCCAGAGGAGGCAAAACCTATTTTTAAGAGAAAGAAAAGTTACTTGCCACTTGACCACAATCAGAACGAGTGGTGGAATAGATGTCCCCGGCTTCATTGCAGTTAGCCACTCCTGAAATCATCCTGAAGTTCATTTTCTTTCTTTGAGGCTCAGTGTAAGAGGTTGGACCAAGGAAGTCCAAAGGACAGACCACTCATCCTTTGAGCTTGAGGAACTGCTTTAATCATTTACTTCAGCTTCAAGCTCATCAAATAACCCTTCCACGTTCCTGCGTTCTTAGCCCTGGGAATATATTTATGTGGAAGCTAGTCACCTACAACATTTCACCATTTTTCTCCTTTAAAACAAAACAGCCCATCAGTCCCAGCCTGTTTTCTCACAATGTCCTCATTGTACTAGGGCTAAGTTTCTTACTAAGATGTTTTCATCCAGGGCAGAAGGCTCGAGCTTATCCTTATTTTCCTGGTCCAGACAATGTAAGGCATTTCTCACCAACATCTGCCCCACATTCTAGATTATTCTCAACCACAAGGGCATGACATAAGCCATAACTCTGCATGATAAGCTGCGAGGTTGTAGCAAGTAATCTGCAACCAACAATTACATGTCAGTGTTCAAAGACAGGTCCAAGGGTCCCCTGTATGAATACTGCTATCACACTCTGAGGTATCTCTTTTTTTTGTGAGGAAGAGAAGGAAGCAGAGTCCCAGGAGTCCCACAGAGCACTACCATGACCTCTGCCAAGGGCATTTATGCCACAGCCCTAGCCAAACCAGTTTCTGATGCTCGTAACCACTGACTACACATCACTGTAGTGACTTACACTGGGTATACCCATGGGACTGTGGTTAACAGAGTCCCAGCCACTGGCCTGTCTAAAAAGTACCTATCACTCATTTCTTTAGATGGTTATCACCTGTCTGACCTTCAAAGAACTAACAAGGCTAAGACATAACGTGTAATACCAAGTACAAAGGAAAACTATTCCCTAATAGTCTGGACATTTTATACTGGAAAATTTATTCAGGCCAGGGCATACTATATTGTTTGCACACTATATACATGCCTTCCATTTATTAAATTGTGACAATCCGGCTAGAGAAGTTTCAAAAATCTGCTTAAATTTAAATGAAATCCATTGATGAAGAAAATATTTTCTGACCTGTCAATTCTGCCTAGTCAGTGCTTGGTGATCAGTATAATGAGGCAGGTCACAGCTGGACTGCTGTCACAGTGAAAGGTATTAAGAAGAAAGCAACTCAGCCATAAGAACTTTTTTCTTTTTGCCATGTGTCATTGCTAGCTGACACCCTATCCTTCAGAGGCATAATAAGCCTTTGAAGCAGATGAATCAATGCTTACATACAACCCCCAATTTGTAGGTATCTTGAACAAACCACCTTTAAGATCATTTTCTTTTGAAAATATTTTCAACAAACAGTAAAGCTAAGAGAGGAAAAAAAATCACATTTACATTGCATTTTGTGCAGCATTAGTATCTTTGGCTGATCTGAGATTATTCTTAGTGTCCCGTAAGTAAGAACACAAAACCTTTATAGTTCAGCTTGATGCAATAAAAAGAAAGGCAAGTCAGGTTCTTTATAATTTCACATGTACAATGCTATGTTTCTAAGCCACAAATACTTTCATTAAAAAATTTTTATTTCACACTTTTATACAAATATCCACAGGTATTTTCTAATCATGAAATAATTTTACAATGCTAGTTAGTATAAAAATGTATCAAATGCAAACAGACCAGTGACTTGACTTGAGATGACATTTTTAACAACTATAAACACCACTACATTCGTGTTTCTTTTGTTGGTGAACCACTCTTGCACCCTGGCCCCCTTTTTAGGACATTCATAATAACAAAGGTCTATAAACACTTTTAAAATATCAGCTTCTCAGCAACCTATAAGCCAGTGCACTGGGTTCCAAGTTATCTAAGCAAGAAACTGAGATTTTAAACATTGTTATGACCTGTTTTAGAGATATTTCTGTAAACAAAATATCATCTGTAAAACTTATCTTTGTTTTGAAAATTCCAAAGCACAACTAATATCTTAAGGGCATAAGATTTCTGGGGAGGGAAAAAAAAAAAAACACAAAAGCATCAATGTCACATATAGCTGTATTTTGTTCTTTTAAAAGACTTTGAGATGCTACTTATACTACAGCTAAACAAATTAGCACCTGTTCGTTGCTGTACCCCCATAACTTAACATTTTGAAGTACAGTAATTTTTTAAAATTTAGCTTCCAGCTATTCAATCTCTATTGAATGTATATATAATAACTTCCTCTTCTCTCCCCTTCATCTTTAAAATTAAACAATTTAAACTTCTTTTCAGAGTAGTTAAAGTATTTTGGGGGATACAGACAGGGGAGGAAACAAAGCAAAAAACAGAACATCGACTCATTGATTAAATGATTCCAATAATATTTTAAAACTTCAAAGCCATGATGTTCAGACTTTTGGTATCAGGTATTCAGTAGTCTTACACTGGATCGGTTTGGGTCCACCATCGGCACTCACCGTTTCTTTCAAGTCCTGAATATACAGTATTTTCAGCAGTGACTAAACTGCACTAAAGTCCAACAAACAATCCCATTATTTCCAAGAGTTCCTGATAGTTACAGCAAAAAAATCAGGACTATCACACAGGGCTCTAAACTAAAAAATATCTTCTGTCTTTAAGAATTAAACATCTCACAGTTAAATTCTGTTTCTTAAATGTTTTGGTTTGGAGGGAGGGGATGAGTGCTATCATGAAGGGAGTTAATAACTTAAACTTATCTGTAAAGTATAACAACTCTCTATTTATAAAGACTTACTATGTTCTTTAGGCAGTCAGTAATTGAGGTCCAATCAGTGACCTCTCATGTTCTGATTCTGATTGCTTAATCCAACCTGAAGGGCAAACTGGAGAATCTTTGGCCTGTTAGTCAATAACAAAATGGTTTGTAAAAAAGAAAAATAAATACCATATACAAATAAGTATAACTAGCATTCAAATCTGTTATGCCTGTGTATTTTAGTGAAGGGGAAATGAAACCTGTGTGTATTTGGCGTGAGCAGGTATTCACACGTCTAGGAAATGGAAAAAGATGGCAGGATGGCAATATCACCTTCTATTGCACATTTAATTTATGGGAGCACTTTAGTTTGAACACGGTTACCCTGATGGCATAGGGTTGTGATGCAGGACAGTTAACTGGCGTGTTCTCCCGTCCTATGAGAAGAACGCTGGCAGAGGTGGTGCCGAGGTTGGGACGGTCCTCTGTTGGCGCAGGGGAAATGGTGCCTTCTTCCAGCTACACCTTTGGAAGGATGTCACATAAGAGTAACCGGGCAGGCCCTTCCCCAGCACAAGTAAGTCAAAAACAAAGGCAACCCGGAACGTTAAATTAAGGCAGTTAAAAGAAAAATCCATTCCAACAGCCTTCAATTTGGCTGTGCAAAACAGGAGCCTCGGGCTACATAACAATGTCCATAGTTAAAACTGTAGGCCCGTACTGTTGTGCCGTCTGTCTGAAATCAGTATTCAGATATTGAACAGGTTTTTCGATCCATCTGAGTGTCTGGGTTGGGGAAAAACAAAGCAGTTTGGGTACTGTGAAGCTTTGCTGGCCTCCCTAGGAGTAGCTTTCATTTTCATTCCACTTTGTGATCCACTGTTTTTTTTCAGGGTTATCATTATATTTTTCATCTTGGATCTCTCGCTCTTCTTTCCGGATCCTTACAGCATGGTATCGGGGAACGCTATCATCGTACCTAGAGCGTTTAAAGAATCCACACTGGAGACAGGGGGAGAAAGAAACAGACACAAATTAAGTAATTCCAAGAAGGGCAAGTCCACTGGATGGTTAATATCTAAGCTTTCTGTGCAGCTATGCCTAAATTTGGACTGGGACAAAGAATAAAAGACATGGTTTTCTTTTAAGAAGGAACTAATAGGTCAAAAAGAAATAGTAATAGCCAATGAGGATAAACAGCAGAGAACAGCTGTAAAACTGGAAGAAAAGTCGCTTTTCCCATCTTGTCTTTCCATCTTATTATAGCATTGTTAGTTACTTCTAAGAATTGAAGAGTTTATGAAATCGTGCTTCCATTTTTTTAATAATAATCATCATACTATATGTAAAGGATCTAACTTTCAGATTACTAGAACATCATGTTAATTTCAAGAACACTTTTATTCAAGGTCATAAACCAAAGATTATTCCATGCCCCTCTTCCACTAACAAAATGGAAATCAGGTCACAAATATTTTACAAATTACTACTTGAAATGGGTGATTTAATCTCCTCTCCTTCGAGGCTCCAGTACATCTTTCTTAATAGCTAAGATATAATTTATACTGCCTGGATCTCCAAATGAAGCCTCCAAACTAAGCTGTTTCATTAATAAATTATGCAGTGACTGTGTCCTGCAATAAAATCGTTCACCACAAAGAATTTGAGAAACTATCACTAGATTGAATTTCAGAGCATCCTCCAATTTCTTTTCTTTTTGGCAAAAATACAGCACTTACACTTAGATTATTAATGAATATATATTTTATTAATCTTTAAAACATATTCAATCTGATCCAAAGTAGGTTTTTATTGGGAACATACCTGGAAATTCTTAAGTCAGATTGAATTTTTTTAATGAATAAAATATATATGTATTTTTTTTAAAGATGGCTTTAATTTTTAAATGCAGATAAAAGATGGATGAGGAAGATACTTAGAATATGTTGATTAATGTGTTTACTATGTGACATCAATAGGCACAGAACATTTGTTTTGAATGATGTTAAGCTATAAAAATGGCATGGAGCAAAATAAAATTATGGACAAGTTTATCACTAAATCGGTAAGGAAAATGGGACAAGAATTTTTGTTCTAAGGCCTTTTCTATTTTCTGCAAAAAAAGCCAAAACACCTATCTGTCACATAGTGTGACCATTGCCCCATTTAAACAAAGATGAAATCAGGGTGATACATAAACTGAAATGGAAATGCTAGGATTCATCATGACAGGGCCATGGAAAGGGATTACAGGGGTAATTCTACCCTCTGGTGCCCATAGAAATGGAAAAAGGAATCGCTGCCAATTCCTGTTTCCATGGAGTTACAAATAAGAGAAGCCAAACACGAACTTAAAATCAGCTGAGACCCAGGGCTGAAAAAAATTTCTAGGAACATAGAACAAGATCAAACTCCATTACAACATTTTGAATAAACTGTCCACAGCATGTTTATATTGAACTTTTGTAAACTGAAGGCCTTGTTGGCAAAGAATCATCTTCTGAAGTTGACCATAACGTCTATCACACCAGTAGTGAAGAGTTTGTTGTAATGGTCTTTGACTTGTAGTAGATATGCAGGGAAAGGAAGTTGCATGCTTAGCCAGCATAAAACAATTTTTGAGCAATAATAAAAGCATTCCAAGCCTTGCCCCATCACTTTATAGCACAAAATCAAAAAGATGACAGTGAGAAAGCCTTCTCTTCAAGAGAAACACAATGTTTCCAACATGCAACAGGTTAATTAGGCAGTCAACACAAGCTTCTATCTGTGGGAAATTCCAAAATGGACAAGAAATCTGGGATGATTTCTTATGCATCTTTGAAATTCCAAGTGGTATGCTACATACTAGATTAACAACACGTGGCAAATTGGTCAACTGTAGAGGTCTAGCACCTCCTACATGTTCGTAGATTGCAGTTTTCTTCATTGCTGTGGGTGATGTCTATTAACAACAACAAAAAGTAACTCACCTGCAACGAAAGAGTCTTTGTACACTTTAAAAAAAAAAACTAAGCTTTCAAGTGAAATAAATGAATAAAATAAATTCAAGCAAGGCAAGCCAGTGTGGACATTTGGAAAACGTCTGTTAATGGGACACACACAGCAAGCTGTTGCTTTTAAAGTTAGCCACCACAACCATAGCAGGTTCCACAGCTAGCAATTAAAAAACATTGATCAATTACCAATTACAGAAGTAGATCAATACTACGCATCAGAAGTAAGCCTCTCTTTATCAGATGGCTGAGCATGGATCTCAGCCTTGTGATATGTGGCATCATAGTGATCTTTCTTATTTCTCTTGAAGAAACCACACTACAAGGAAGCAAGGTATTTAGTCAGTGTTACAGTTCTGTGTATAAAAGCTAAACAAAAGAAAAATCTCAGAGTTTAACCTGTTTCCTACTTACAGCTTGCTTACAAAGAGACCACTATGGATCAACCAAAAGGGAACAGACCCCATACCGTATGACACAGTGACATCAAGAGTGCTGTATACTCAGTTGCTAAGTCCTGTCTGACTCTTTATAAAGACTGCATGGACTACAGCCCACCAGGCTCCTCAGTCCATGGAATTTTCCAGGCGAAAACATTGGACTGGATTGCCATTTCCTTCTCCAGTGACTCTTCCTGACCCAGGAATCTGCTTGGCAGGCAGATTCTTTACCATGGCGCCACCTGGGAAGCCCCAGAACGTCAATTAACCCTAGAGACCACTATGGATCAACCAAAAGGGAACAGACCCCATACCGTATGACACAGTGACATCAAGAGTGCTGTATACTCAGTTGCTAAGTCCTGTCTGACTCTTTATAAAGACTGCATGGACTACAGCCCACCAGGCTCCTCAGTCCATGGAATTTTCCAGGCGAAAACATTGGACTGGATTGCCATTTCCTTCTCCAGTGACTCTTCCTGACCCAGGAATCTGCTTGGCAGGCAGATTCTTTACCATGGCGCCACCTGGGAAGCCCCAGTAACGTCAATTAACCCAACTGTATTACCAGAGGTCTCTGGTCAAATATTTATATGGATAACACTAGCAAATTGATTTTTCTATTTGTAACAAATCCTAAGAGCCAAAATCATTCTAAAAGGGAAAATATTTACAAATCTGATCAGTTTTGGGTAGTTTCTTCTTGCAGAGCTTCCCAGGTAGCTCAGTGGCAAAGAATCTGCCTGCCAATGCAGGAGACATGGGTTTGATCCCTGGGTCAGGAATATCCCCTGGAGGAGAAAATGGTAATCCACTCTAGCATTCTTGCCTGGGAAATTTCACAGACAGAGGAGCCTGATGGGCTATAGTCCATCAGGCTGCAAAAAGGTGGACACAACTCAGCGCACAGTTTCTTCTTGCAGGGGATATGAAATCTAGAAATACGCAAAAGATTGACATCTGCAGTTTACTGATTCAAAGTGTAAAGAATAAATTCTCTAAGACTTAGCACAAATCCAAATAAAAGAGACACTGAATATTTTTCTGTCCTTTTCAGTGAATTCGATGGGATAAGTGCCATCTACTTAGGCCTTTGTGGGGTAAATCACAATATAAATTTGAACATACCATCATGAAATAATGATTGCTACCACTTTCCCAAATTCTGAGCCACCATGTAACATTTAAGTGATAGTAATCTGTGCTCCTCAGATTAGGTCACTCTAAATGAGGACAGAGGTATAGGAAAAAGACTGTCCTTGTAGGACCTCTTCTGGAGAGCAATAGAAGGCCATCCTCAAATATCAAACTTCATATTCAGCTTTGGATATCAAAATAATTTCCAGAGCATCTCCTGTATTGGCTGGCTGTACTCAGACAAACCTACTGTCTGAAATAAACAACAGGTAGGGCTGGCTGACTTCCCATGGGAGGATGGGTCTTGGCATAAGCAAATACCAAACTTCAATCACACGACTGGAGGACGCCCAAAAACTATTTCAAAATTATCTTGGCAAAAGGAAGTTACTTGGAAAAAATAAAGCAAAAAGAGATGCCCAATATTTGAAAGTGAGACTATCTTAAGAGTGAGACTTGGATCCAAAGAAAAGATAAGGATAGTCTGATCCTAGGGACTAGTAGTTGAGTTTCATCATCCTTTGCCTCTAGACCAGACAGGTTGGGAAACCCAAATTTTCCGGCCTTTTAGAAAAGTAATACACCGCTACATAATGTCACAGTAATTAAAACATTAGTATTCCTAATGTTTTAGAACTGAGTAAAGGATAGAGACTAGAAATATCCTCTCTTCACATTATGTCAAGTTGAGTTGCCAAATAAGTCATTACAAACTTTGAGTTTTTGGGATTGTTGATAAGTCTGTGAATCTCCATTACTAACTGAGAATAGCCCAAAATCTATAGGTGGTAATTTTTGCAAAGAAAAGTATGTGACATTTCATACATTTTTTGTAATGTCGACTATTTACTGGTAGAAAGCAGAGGGAAGATATTACATTATATTTACAGGACCAGACTCTAATGAAGTATATCATATTAAACACAGATCTTCCTTATGCTTGATACAGGCTATGGTGACCACTTTGAGATTCACTGATTTCATGCTTTCCTATTTCCTAATCTAGCTGCAACTGTAACAAGCCCCCACGACTGCCATGAACATTTCTTTTCAACAAAAGTTGAAATTAATAGGGATACAGATTCTGATTAGGGTGACAACCAATTTGGCTTAGATTCAGAATTTGATCATCAATAAAGAAACAGTCATAGTGTTAAAAATTTTTTTAATTATTATCTGCCAAACATGCTATAGTATATGTGAAAACACTGAAATTTACACACTTAAGAAACTCCTTATATAAATACTATTCCTTTATAAAATATTAGATAGGTATTCAGATCTTCATTATATAATTCTTGAGTTTGCTGTATTTTGGAAAAATTTCATAGATAAAAAATGTTGGGAAAAAGCAGCAATGAAAAAATGTATGTACTATCAGTGTTAATTTACTTTAAAAAGAAAACCTGAAATAAAGTTTATATCACAAAACTCAAGTGCCAGATATGACTTACCTTCCACAGTAAAAATACTAATAGACCAAGCATCAAAATCCCAGCAAGAATGGCCACTAGGATGATCCACCAAGGTACTCCTGAATGTTGAGCTACAGTCTTTGAGGGAAACACAGTCACACGAACCTATGGGGCGTAAAGGAAAGCAATACATTCAAACTTGGGTGAGGATTAAACCCTGAGTTTGTATCACTAATTCTGCTTCTAGATATACTTGGTCAGTGTAGCCTACAGATGGATGACGTGTCTTTCTGGTGTGAGCTTCTTTCCTTTAGTAATGGAATATTGCTTCAAGAGGCATTTCTTAGAGCTCTTTTTCCCAGAACCTGGAAAATGCTGAATTATGTTTTCATGAAATAATTGCTTCTGTGCTAACTTATCTTTTATAAATTTTTGTAATCAACAAAAGTAGAGGAAATTATATAATGAATCATCATTTATTCATCAGCAAGTTTCAACAATTACCCAGAGGGATACAACCAATCTTGTTATATCTACATTAATATAACCTGGTATCTTTTTGAGACCACCCTCTCTTAATTAAGCATTCAACAATGGCAACAAAAGGGTCTATTTATGCACAATTAGCCTACATTCCTCACTTATAAAATATAAAAGAGGAATGGAGCTGCATTACTGACACCATTCTAATTTTCCCTTAAGGATGAAAGCAAGCAGGACCTAGTGGGGCCCTCTCAGCAAACCAAAGCTTTATGGTTCTAACCTGACAGTTACTTGGAATCACAGGATTGTGATGGTCATCTTTGAAAACAGATTACCTCTTCCCCAGCACATAGCCCCTTCTTCTCTTCCCTAAGTGATCTCAGAACAAAACCTGGGGAGCTGGTTCTTTGGGACATGAGTTCACCTTCTTCCCAGGATTGCTAGCTTCCTCAATAAATCTCTCTTTTCTTTTACCTAACACTTGTCTCTCAGTATTGGATTCTTGGGTTACAGGAAGCCAAATCTGAGTTTAGCAACAGGATAGCAAACTAAAGACCCTCGTAAAGAATAAAATTTCCTGAAATAGCTTGCTGTCATTTACTACGACAATGTGTACAGACAAATGAGACTCTGGATTCATTCACAGGCAGCTTACAGCTTTAAGCAGCAGCTCATGGAAAAGACTCTGATGCTGGGAGGGATTGGGGGCAGGAAGAAAAGGGGACGACAGAGGATGAGATGGCTGGATGGCATCACTGACTCGATGGACGTGAGTTTGAGTGAACTCTGGGAGTTGGTGATGGACAGGGACACCTGGCGTGCTGCAATTCATGGGGTCGCAAAGAGTCGGACACGACTCATCGACTGAACCAACTGACTGACTGATGAGAAGTTTAAGCTCTAAACACTTGATAGCTGGCAAATACCAACTGAAGTGTTTATTCAGAAATTTAAAAAGTTGCTTATGGTAATTTGCAACAACTTGATTATGTGAGCTTAGAATTCAAGTGGATTTCTGTGATGCCAGAAGGTTTTTTCCAGGAAACTAATCTTCAAAGCTTATAAAAGACCTGGTGAAAGCTACAAATATGATTTTGTAAACTATACTCATTAGTCATCTATCAGTTTGAAGTTTCTGCTGTTTTTGAATTTAAAGAATATAAAGTGAAGGGTCAAGAAAACTTAAGAGGGAACAATTTAACTCCTGAGAAGTGTTTCTAGTTAAGTATTCTATATTAGTATTGAATTCTGGATGCTTCCATGTCTACACTGTGATTCAATACTACTATACTAGAACACTTAAGAAAAAAAAAAAAAGCACTCTTAAAGTACTTCTATCTATACTAGAAAACAAGTTTTCAACCTGCTCTTACAGAATATACTTCAAAGCAGGAACTGCTTCCCTTTAAATATCTTTAACAGGAGAGAATTCACATTAAGAGTTTTCTAAACTCCAACCACATAAACACCTTTATCAGCTACTATGTTTCCTGTTATGGTCTCAATGAAGTTTCACTTAAGCTCTCAGCCCAGGGCAGGGCCTCCTGACTCACTTCCTCTTGCCTCCCTTTCCCCAACAGGTGTCCTAGCTTTAAGCTAAAACAACTTTTTCTTGAGATTACTTGTTGAAGCAGAGAGGTACCCATGAAGTAGGGAAGAGAGAATGGTGAGAGACCAGTAAAGAAATAATATAGTTGATGTGAGTGCTAAGTCAGACAGTCCTAAACTAAAAAGATTACTTCAACTAGCCTACGCTTTATCTTGTCTTCCCAGGTACACAGTGGTAAAAAATCTGCCTGCCAGTACAGGAAGCACAAGAGATGCAGGTTCATCTTTGGGTCCAGAAGATCCCCTGGAGACCCACTCCAGTATTCTTGCCTGGAGAATTCCAAGGACAGAGGAGCCCAGCGGGCTACAGTCCATGGAGTCACACTCAGCAGCATGCACACACACATGCTTTGTCTCATTTAACTCTGCTTCCCTAGTATGTAGCATAGGCAAGCCACACAGTATCCCTGGGGCAAGGTGATGACTTGGAAGGGCCATTCTCATTTTTAACAATAAGTCCTGATCAAGCCTTTTGAAGTGGAGAGCGGACACTGGTCCACAGACAGAGGAATCAGCCCTATCGCCGCGGTACCAGTCTTTCAAATGGATGCTCCTAGAGGGAAGCCACGCCCCAAACTGGCTGCAATCCGACAGCCATAAGGGCTGAACGAGGTAGTTTTTTTTAATTTTGTGGGGTTGGGGGTCAGGTGCAGTGTTGGCAGGAACTCAGCTGAGAGCTCTAAGCCCCAGGTCTGGCTACCATTCTAATCAGATCTTGGAGCCTTTTAGAAACTAAAACAAGACACTGTGCCTCAGACTGAGGATGAACGCTAGGCTCTGGGCCACACATTTAAGGTTCAGATGTGCTCTGCAAACCCAGAGTGTGTCTGTGTGCAAGGCCACGCCACAGGAAGGCAAGAGAGGCCGGTCAGCAAGATTTTATTGTTTGTTTCCTTAAACTGTCAACTCGGTGTGGGGTGTCTATGTGTGCGTGTATGACAGTCATTCTCCAGCTGGGACTGAGAATAGGAGAAGGGGAGTGGAGCTGGCCTTAGAACAGGGTCAGGGGAGACCACCTATGAGCTGGGATTCCCAGAGCTCTGGACACCTTGTCTCATCTCATCACAGCAACTGTTACTGATGAACAATGACAGGTTCAGGCGAGTAGAAACTACTCCAACTTCAAAAACAAACAAATAAAAAAATTGTTTTGCTTGCATTAAAATCTAGGCATTTCCACAGAGATGACCTGTGCACGTGAACCTCATCCATCATGTGTCCATCAGAGGAAAAGGGTTTAATTCTGCTGATGCATTAAATTCCATCACCAGTGAGCAGTGCTGAGACCACAGGAGTTTGCCCCCAGCCAAAACCGATTCCCTAAATCACTCTTTAATGTAATATACTCCACTCTCATTGAACTTTAGTAGGGATTTTTGTTATCTTTTACAACACTATTAAGGAAACCATCCCCTTAGTGAGTGTTCTTCATATTAGATATTCATCTTACAGAAGAAAACACATCTCAAGTCCTCTGAATTAAGAACCAAAAAATGAACATCTCCTCCACTATGAAGAATAACATGCCTATTTCCACTTATCACACTCATTCTCATCTTTGGCAGGTAGGAAGTTTACCTACTCTTCCTATTCCTTAGGAATGAAGTTCAGTTCAGTTGCTCAGTCGTGTCCGACTCTTTGCAATCCCATGAACCGCCACATGCCAGGCCTCCTTGTCCATCACCAACTCCCGGAGTCTACCCAAACCCATGTCCATTGAGTTGGTGATGCCATCTAACCATCTCATCCTCTGTCGTCCCCTTCTCCTCCTGCCCTCAATCTTTCCCAGCATCAGGGTCTTTTCAAATGAGTTAGCTCTTCACGTCAGGTGGCCAAAGTATTGGAGTTTCAGCTCCAACATCAATTCTTCCAATAAACACCCAGGACTGGTCTCCTTTAGGATGGACTGGTTGCATCTCCTTACAGTCCAAGAGTCTTCTCCAATACCACAGTTCAAAAGCATCAATTCCTCAGTGCTCAGCTTTCTTCATAGTCCAACTCTCACATCCATACATGACTACTGGAAAAAACCATAGCCTTGACAGACAGACCTTTGTTGGCAAAGTAACATCTCTGCTTTCTAGTATGCTGTCTAGGTTGGTCATAACTTTCCTTCCAAGGAGTCTTTTCATTTCATGGCTGCAATCACCATCTGCAATGATTTTGGAGCCTCCCAAAATAAAGTCAGCCACTGTTCCCAGTTTCCCCATCTATTTGCTATGAAGTGATAGCACTGGATGCCATGATCTTCGTTTTCTGAATGCTGAGCTTTAAGCCAACTTTTTCACTTTCCTTATCCTTCATCAAGAGGCTCTTTAGTTCTTCACTTTCTTCCATAAGGGTGGTGTCATCTGCATATCTGAAGTTATTGATATTTCTCCCAGCAATCTTAATTCCAGCTTGTGCTTCCTCCAGCCCAGCGTTTCTTATGATGTACTCTGCACAGACGTTAAATAAGCAGAGTGACAATATACAGCCTTGATGCACTCCTTTTCCTATTTGGAGCCAGTCTGTTGTTCCATGTCCAGTTTGAACGGTTGCTTCCTGACTTGCATACAGGTTTCTCAAGAGGCAGGTCAGGTGGTCTGGTATTCCAGATATTCTGGTATATCTCTTTCAGAATTTTCCACAGTTTATTGTGATCCACAAAGTCGGTGGCTCAGAGGGTAAAGCATCTGCCTGCAATGCAGGAAACCTGGGTTTAACCCCTGGGTCAGGAAGATCCTCTGGAGAAGAAAATGGCAACCCACTCCAGTACTCTTGCCTGGAAAATCCCATAGACAGAGAAGCCTGGTAGAGTACAGTCCATGGGATCGCAAAGAGTCAGACACGACTTGAGCGACTTCACTTTCACAAAGTCAAAGGCTGGCACAGTCAATAAAGCAAAAATAGATGTTTTTCTGGAACTCTCTTGCATTTTTGATGATCCAGTAGATGTTTGGCAATTTGATCTCTGGTTCCTCTGCCTTTTCTAAAACCAGCTTAAACATCAGGGAGTTCACGGTTCACGTATTGCTGAAGCCTGGCTTAAAGAATTTTGAGCATTACTTTACTAGTGTGTGAGATGAGTGCAATTGTGCAGTAGTTTGATCATTCTCTGGCATTGCCTTTCTTTGGGAAGGAATGAAGTGGGGATATTTAAGTACAACCAATAAGAAACTTCTTCCTTGGCTGAATTCAACGATTCTCTCCTGGTTCACTCTCTCCTGTGTTCATTCAGTTGTGTCTGACTCTTTGGGACCCCATGGACTGTGGCCCACAGGCTCCTCTGTCCATGAAATTTTCCAGGCAAGAATACTGGAGTGGGTTGCCATTTCCTGCTCCAGAGGATCTTCCTGACCCAGGGGTTGAACCTGAATCTCTTGTGTCTCCTACACTGGCAGGTGGATTCTTTACCACTGCACCACTTGGCAAGCCCCACTCACTGTCCCCTAGACCATGAAATTCTTAACAACTGACACTATCTTATTCAATTTTGCTTCTCTAGCACTTCTGTGAGGAAGGCTTCTTTGGCACTTCTGCAGTGCATCCATGGCTAATTGGCTTATTAACTGGATCAATTTAGTTGATGCTAAAATTTTAGTAACCATCTTATCTGGTTCAGTTGGGTGACCAGCTCTCCCTGACTTTTCTTATAACAATATCTTATATGTGTTTTATTAAGAAACTAACACAGGTGGGAGGGAGGTTCAAGAGGGAGAGAATATATGTATACCTATGACTGATTCATGTTAATGTTTGGCAGAAACGAATACAATTCTGTAAAGCAATTATCCTTCAATTAAAAAAATAAATGTTTTAAAAAAGAACACAAAACTCAAAATTGGTTGGGTTATAAGGAAACAAAAGATTTTTTTTTTAATCTTTTTAAAGCCAGGATTAGAGTAAAGCAATGGGAAAACATATCAACATTCAGACCAAAAGACAAGGCTGAATTATTTAACCTCCTTTCTTCATGTCAAAAGAAAAATAATCTAGACACCGGAAAAGACAGAGAATCAAGATAAAAATGAAACTGAAACCCTCAGTAAGTGAGGGAATAAAAAATGAAGGCATTTTGACACTTGAAATAAGCCTGAATCTTTAGACACCCCCCCAAACTGTGCCTTAAAATACTAAAGAAACATGTAGATATGACAGCTGAGCTATTATATCTCAGAAATCAGTTAATAGAAAAGGTAACAGAACACTAGAGATTAAAAAGTCTCTGTTTTCAAAAGAAATGGGTTCTAGATATGAGACTAATCCATTTTCAAATCTACCAATTATTAAATAAATCAAGTAGCGTTATAGCAAAGATTCCAATTCCATTACAAGGCATGGGCTCTCAAAACCCTGAGAACATGAAATGCCCACAAGAACCTCATTTGCATTTGTGACGCAGCCACCAGTCTAGACACCATGGCCTTCAGTTCCATCATCTTCAAGAAAACAAGAGCACTTGATGAGAAGTCATGAGCCCAAGGTCTGGTCTTACCTCCACCCCACATGCTGGTCCGTGACCCTGAGGGATAGACAACCTTCCTTGGACTCAGTTTTCTCATCTGAACTTGAGATTTGGGGACTTCACGGGAAGCAAGTATTTTAGAGTCAAGGAATAGGGGCCCAGAAGCCAGAATGGTATAGATTTCAATCTAGGACCCCAAATGACATCTTCTGTCTATGCCTGCTTCCTCTTTTGTAAAGTGAGTACAATGTCTACCTTGGCATTCTCCTGCAGTTTAAATGATAGTATATGGGTAAAGCATCTAGTAGATGGTAGACATTTAATTAGTGCTTCATTAATATTAGTTTCTTCCCTCTGAAGTTTTCTTCTCTTTGAAGCTCAGTGATTCTCAGGATTGCTGATTAAAGCTACATAAAGTTATAGCAACTGCCTTTAGTCAGAGAGGGAGAGAAAGGATTCTCAGGAAGGGTGTGGTTTGATGGTCCTTAAGGTCCATCTAGTCAAGGCTATGGTTTTTCCAGTAGTCATGGATGGATGTGAGAGTTGGACTGTGAAGAAGGCTGAGCGCCAAAGAATTGATGCTTTTGAACTGTGGTGTTGGAGAAGACTCTTGAGAGTCCCTTGGCCTGCAAGAAGATCCAACCAGTCCATTCTGAAGGAGATCAGCCCTGGGATTTCTTTGGAAGGAATGATGCTAAAGCTGAAACTCCAGTACTTTTGGCCACCTCATGCGAAGAGTTGACTCACTGGAAAAGACTCTGATGCTGGGAGGAATTGGGGGCAGGAGAAGGGGATGACCAAGATTGAGATGGCTGGATGGCATCACTGACTCGATGGAAGTGAGTCTGAGTGAACTCCGGGAGTTGGTGATGGACAGGGAGGCCTGGCGTGCTGCAATTCATGGGGTCGCAAAGAGTCAGACACAACTGAGTGACTGAACTGAACTGATGATGCCCTATTAGTAAAGGTAGAGGAATTTTCCTGGTGATCCAGTGGTTAAGAATTTGCTTTCCAAAGCACAGGACATGGGTTCAGTCCCTGGTTGGGAAACTAAGATCCCACATGGCAAGGAGCAACTGAGCCCACATGCCACAACAGCCTCTGCACAATGAAGACTCAGTGCACCCAAAAAATTAAATTTAAAATTTTTAAAAAGATGTAGAAAGGTAGGAGTAACCTGCAAAGACAACATAAGGTCAAGGTGAGGGTACATCCCAGTTAAGTCTGGGACAGTCCCTGTTTACACCACATGTCCCAGCATCCTGCCCAGTTTAGCACTTGCCCAGACAGATGTTTGTATTCTAGTTGAGATGGTAAATTTTAATTAAGGGTCACTATATTCCAGAAACCAAGGTCATTAGGGAGACACTGGATTTCAGCTGGTCAAAGGACTGAAGCCTAGACATTTGCCTTAAGTACATCAGTAGATCAGCTTTAGGACAGTAATTCTCCATTCACTCTCTTTTGCAAAACACTCCCACCTGTAACCTTTGCTTTGAGAGCCTGATACAAGTCCCTGTGGGGCCAGACTCCCCCACCCCCAACTAGGAACCCTTTACTATATACAAGCTTCTGCTGCTAGTCCTGGTCAACAGTTTTCTTAATTACCTGGATGAAAACACCCAAGATATGGTTCTTGGTTTTAAAAAGATAAAGCTTGCAAGGAAAGAAAGTTACCAGAAAGCAAATGATCAAGACTCAAAATTACATTGTAAGCCCAAACAACAGACCAAAAGTAAACCAAGCAAGATGTGAGGATGCACTTAAAGGCGTGTATTTACATTTTTAAAAACTGCTCAAGGGTGCGATTGGGAAATACAGTTTGACAGCACATTCAGATGAAAACACTTGGACGTTTCAGTAGAACACAAACAGAAAAATAGTAGTTGCCAGAAATGCAAACCATCTTCAGCAACCATTTAAAGACCACATTTTAGGCTGAACTAACAGAAGCTGGGAGGCTGTTAAAGGGAAAGTTAAGCTGAACTAGGCAGACCACACGTCAGCTCTCCTTCCTGCAGCTGGCCCAGGAAGAGAAGAGATATAGAACCTGTGCAGCTGCATCGGGCAGGACAGATAAGTGAAGAGCTGGGTGGTCAGGCTTTGAAGAGAGTTAAGAGAGAGATGTCCAAGAAAGCATGACAGTTTCCTTCAATTATTTCAAAGGCTGCTACGTGGCCAAGAAGGAGGACTTATGTTGGGACTTGTTTCGAGGGCATAATCAAGAACTGATCTTAGAAGATTCAAGTCTCAATACCTATATAGAGATGGTTTCTAACAACTGCCACTGGCCATACATGCCAAGAGCTCCCCCATAGCGCAGTAAGTTACCATCAGTGGGAGTACGCCAACATTGGCATTGGCATGAGAGGCGGTACAAGATGTGGGATCTTTAGACTTAGGAGGTGCATCCCTCCTCTCCTTGAGCCAACAGCTCTCAAATCTGTCCCATCCACAGCAGAACGAGATGACCCGAGTCACGTCTTTCGTCCGTGATTCTACTAAAATACAACTTGGGGTGAGTACCACCTTAAGACACAATCTGCTTTCTCTTTAAAGGGAGTATCAGTGAGAGAGACATGAGTCCAGAACAGCGTGTCCCCAGGCCATGGACGTGAGGTGGAGGAGAGAGATCAACTAAGTGAAGCCCACGGAATCCTCACCTGAGTGCCTGCGTTGGGCAGCTTGATATTCTCGGTGGCAGCAATGACATCAATGGAAGCCCGCACAAGAATGTCCAAGTAGTTCATCTTGGAGTATTCCTGTTTGGAGACAAAGTGAGTGAAAGCGTGAGTGAAAAGAGAAATGTTCTAGCAGGTGGCAGATGGCTTGGGGGACACAGTCTGCAGTGGGGGTCACACCTCCAGAAACGTGCTGTTCCATAACCTCGAGCGCAGAACCACGGAGGCCTTGCTGTCCAGCCCTCGCAGCGGGCACTTGATGGTCACACAGTTCACGTTCACGCTGCAGTTCTAGGGAGAAAAAGAACAGGAGTTACAGCACAACGGTCTGGGGAAGGCCTTCCCGCCACCCCCTGGAAAACTCACAGCTCTTGAAAAATACTCACAAGGGTCTGATATTTTCTTTCAGAAAATAAAGAAAATTTTCTGCCATCATCTGTCTGTCTTTCGGCGATTTCTCGTTTCCTTCTTGAGTTGTGAGCCTCCTGAAAAGAATTACATCTGAAATATTTCCACCAAGTGTAATTTTTGGTATTACTGTACAAATCTCCTGTCCATAGGGTCATAGAGCAGACATGACTGAAGCGACTTAGCGTGCATGCATGCATTAGAGAAGGAAATGGCAGCCAACTCCAGTATTCTTGCCTGGAGAATCCCAGCGACGGCGGGGCCTGGTGGGCTGTTGTCTATGGGGCTGCACAGAGTCGGACATGACTAAAGTGACTTAGCAGCAGCAGCAGCAGCAGTACAAATCTCCAGAGCACACCCTCCCAGATTATGCCAAATTCACGACTGATAATCTTCACCTTTCTGCCAGCACCAAGGTGCGTAAATAATTTAAGTGTAAGATCACAAAGTGTTAATTACCAACCTCACTTCAACTTTATTTTTCAAGGTAATTTTTCTTTCATTCCAACCTTAAAACTCAGAGTGAGACAAAGGCTTTCTTTGTTCTGCTGTCTTCTCACCAAACTGTGAGCATCCTGAGACCAGGAACCAATCTCATTCCTCTACCCCTAAGCACTTAGATCATCAGTACCTAACGTAACTGTAAAAAGGAAGCACATCCTGGATGAGTAACACAGAATGAGGAAAAGGCAAAGTAGAAAAAGACCGAGCATGATTTATTCAAAGGAAAATACTGAAAACTAAGCCAAGGAAGATGCTTTAAAATTTCATTTTTCGGACTTGCCCAGTGGTACAATGGATAAGAATCCAGCTGCCAATGCAGGGGACACAGGTTCAATCCCTAGTCCGGGAAGCTCTCACATGCCTCGGAGGAACTAAAGCGCGTGTGCCACAACCTCTGAGCCTGGGCCCTACAGCCTGCCAGCTGCAACCAGGGAGCCCATGAAGTGTGCTCCACAGGAAGAGAAGCCACTGCAAAGAGCAGCCCATGCACCACAAGGAAGAGCAGCCCCCGCTCCCCACAACTAGAAGAAAGCCATGAGCATCGACAAAGACCCAGCAAAACCAAAGACAGATAAATAAACTGCATTTTTCTTAAAGATTAGGAATAACACGCGGTCTTAGGTCTCCAAGTTGATGAATATAAACCACCAACTATGAAAACTGGCCACACCCAGTCACCTTAGAATTTAAAAGAAACAGACTTGCAATAACAAAGCAAGTCTTTATCAAAATGGAGCATAAATGATAGACCAGAGAGTTACTTAAGTGCAGAGCAGTACAGAGAGAGAGGTTAACAGTGCAGGCCTTGAAAACAAGCAGGGCTGTGCATGAACGCACTGCCCTCGTAACTGCTGAGTGACCCTGAGAAGGTTACTCTCTCTGATTTTCAATGTCCTCATCTATGAAATGGTGGGGATGAGACAAATACCCCATCAGACGATCAAGAGAATGAAATGAGAAAATGCGAACCGAATACTTAGCATGGTGCTTGAGCCATAACAAGTACTCAATAAATATTTTTTTATTTTAAAAAGAATGAAAAGTCTTCAAGGTCACTTGCTAAGGTGCCAGTATGTTCTGTAATGCTTGATTCTACTGAGAGTTAACACTGGCTGGCCCATCCCCAGGGCATGCCCTTATATGTCACACTGGGTCTTCAAACTTCAGAAAATGTCATTTGCTTCAACATGCACAAAATTACCCTGACTTATATGCCACAGTGGTCCCTAATCAGCAGAAATCCTCAGCCTGACTTGGTTACTCACAACAAAACAGAAACTATGCCACCAAAGGAAAAAAAATCCAACATGCCAGAATTTCCCAGTTTCCCAAGGCAAGCAATGATTTCCCCCTTCTCTCATATTAACATCTATGGAGACATGAGACAGATGCGTCAACATACCGTTAGTTTCAGGAAGTTTATTTCACCCTGTGGCTCACAAGTTATTTTTTCCAATCCTTTTATTCTACTTTCACCAAATAAAGCAACCATTTGCCGTTGCTAATTTCTTTTGGCCACTGGATATTCAAGGTTGCTGTGCCGAGGTTTTTAAGAGGCTTGCCCAAGTTAATTACCTGTTAGAAAATAATATGTATTATCTCAGTGTAATTCTCTCAACATAAAATTAAGTAAGCAGTTCCTATTGCCAAGAAAAAAAAGCCAAACTATCTGGCATAATCCAACAATAAAAGCGCAGACTCCAAAAGTGGACTTTGGATAGGGCACTCAAAATAGAGATCTGTGTTTCAAGATTCTTGTCAATAAAAATAGAGGGGAAAAAAGATCAAAGAGAAATAACTGTTCCCTCAATCCAGGAACAATTTATGTGTGCAACAGCATCTGCCAGGCTCTCAAAATGGCCAGGGAAAAGTTACGTGTGTTCTCGTATAGCTCTGTAACCACTCTGCCTCATAGGCGACACAGCCAGTGTGGAGACAGAGCAGCCATAACCTGCGTCTGGGAAGCCCCACCTGCTGCAAAAATGAAGCTGCCTCTGTCCTGACCACAGGGCGGGCACCTGGGATAACAACTGAGAGGCCCAGAGCAGGGCCCTTCCGGCAGCCATGAACCCCTGCGTCCAGGCTGGGGACAGGGCAGGGAGCAGCTCCGTGCGGCAGCAATCTGAAGGGCTTGTGTGAAAGACTGCTGGGAACCCGCAGACCTCTTTGTAGCCACATCTGCAGAGGTGTCATAATCACCACCACCCACTAGCTGTCACAGTTTTGTCTGGAAAGCTAAGAGATGCTTTCAGAGGAGAATTCCACCTCTTCATCCTGCGAGAGTCAAGGGTGGACCCATTTTTGCTATTTCAGACTTTCACCTCAACAATGGTCACTATGCTTTCAGGAATACGATTTGAGCCACACAGACCTGAACCTGCGTATGGGTTATGAGTCACCTCTGTATCAGGCACTTATGTTCATTTGACTGGACTTGAGAGCCACTGTGACTGCCTGCTTTGGAGTGGGTCAGAGCAATCATTAGCTTCCTCACGGGTATACGTCAAACCCACATTCACCATCACAGAACTGCTTGAGAAAGGTCAGTGAACGTTAACTATAAGCAATAAGAGATGACCTTATAACAGAGGAAGAAATAAATCAGTCACACATTCTAAAGCTGAATAGCATTTTGAGATTTTTGTTTCATAGACAGACTCTGGGGAGAAAAAAATCAAGTATTTCTTTGTCTCAACACCACATTTATTATTAATACATTAAATCTCCGTAAGAAGAAAAAGACCAAACTGAATTTGATTCTGAACAAAGTCCTGTGCTGAATGAAGTTGTGGTTCTCCATTCTGAAAGACAACTTTTACACTAAGCCACTATGCTGTTTCAAAACTGGCAAGCTCCCTTTATCACGCTTATTGTTACTTATTAAAACTACACGTTCAAGATCATATACAGCATACGTTACTTTCTGATACACAGACTGGAAGAGCCAACTGCAACCACTTACCCTGAACTCGTACTCAATTAAACTTCCCACGTCCTCTTCAGATTTCATCGCTTGCTCACCAACTACTGTACCTCCAAAATACACCTGGGAAGGTTTAGCAACTCTGTTAAATTAAAAAACACCAGTTTTAGTGAGAATTGTAAATGGTCCTTTCAGACACTGATTTGTTATGCTAAACACAAACACTTACCCGGAGACCGATAAAAGCAGCTCAATAACCACTTTTGCTGTAGCTGTAATTGAAGCCAAATTATCTTGATTGCTTGTTCTGAAAAAATGAAAGGGAAACAATAGGGTTTTATTGTAACAGTCAGTTTTCTCATTAAATTACCCTTCTTTTATGAGTTAGATAAAGGCCAATTCATTGACTGGCTGTGTTTTCATGAAATAATTCTGAATGGAAAGGTTGAAAGAATCTCTTACGTTTCCAACTTCAGATTAATATCCAGATCTGTGGTGTCAAAGGTGACCTCAGTTGTACTTAAAATCAAATAAAAAGTTACCTAAGAAACAGAAATAGCTGTTACCATAGGCTGAACATGTTGACACTGCAGTGGTATTTTCAAAATTAAAATACAGTATGCAAAGGCGCCACCTACACTGGAATTCCTTTTAAAAGGATTCCCAAGCTCACAGTCTGCTTGTGAGCCATTCTGGTTGGCAACACAACTCAACTGCTTCTCCTGTAATAGAAAAACAGACCAGATCATAAACATTCACTTACCACACAATGTTTTTTTTTCCCCCCCTTCCAAGCTGGTCTCTTAAGATACTTACAGGGAAAGCCCTCAGTTCTCTATATGCAGAATAAGTCAGAGTGTCTGGAAAAGTGGCAATGAGTTTAGCTTCGTGAGCGTCGTCACCGTCTTTGGTGGGATTCTTTGGGTTAGAAGGGCTGTTCGTCACTGTTATTTCTAAAGCAATGTCCTTCTGATCTTTTAGAACTAGTTCTGTACACCTTTTTGACTATTATCAAAAAAAAAAAGGGGGGGGGGACAACAAAGTTCTCAATAGATTTGCAATAACCCTTCACAAAAAGTCACTGCAAAGCCATGGCCATTTTTGCTAGTACTACAGTGCAGTTCTTACATTGGTAAATAAGAAAATTTGTCCTGATTTCCTTCTCGGGTGCAAAATTTATACTCTAGCTTAAGGTTGCTGTTACATATGTTGTCGTCTCCACATCCCTCTTTTAGGAAGTGCACCTGTAGGAAAACAGAATTGTAATTTACACCATTTAGGACTCTAAATAGGTGACGGTTTCCATACAGTTCATTTCCCATTGTGACAATTACCATAGCAGAATTCAAACTACAAACATACTTTGCATCGAATGCCCACTCTGCCCTTTGATGAAACTGTGTTTTCAGAACACTTTGACCAAGGCATTGAGATGCTGTAGGGCAGTAAAGAGTAGGCCTGGCTCAGCTGTGCGGCTTTGGGCCAGCCACTTAATCTTTCACAATCTAGGTTTCAACACAGGCGATGTGGGGATACCACCGGCCTGCTCTACAGGGTTACTCTAAGAATTAACAACAATAATGATAGTACTACCTAACACATGACTACGCATTTAAACTCATACAATCCTCACAAGGGACTATGATGCATATACTGTTCAGAGACCCACTGCACAGATGGGGAAACAGAGTTCAAGGTTACGAAAGCAAAGGGCAGAATATCTTGCACTATGCTAAGGGATGCTTGAAAATCACACTAATCAATAATTAGAAAAATGGTCTTCTTGTTTTTTATGTTTAACATGACTATGGAGCTTGTGTATATGAGAATATACAGAAGAAATATTAATGTAACAATAAGTGACATTGACAAGTACAACAAGGCTGTATATTGTGACCTTGCTTATTTAACTTATATGCAGAATGCATCATGTGAAATGCCAGGCTGGATGAATTATAAGTTAGAATCAAGACTGTCAGGAGAAATATCAACAATCTCAGATATGCAGATGATACTGCTCTAATAATAGCAAGTGAAGAGGAACTAAAGAGCCTCTTGATGAGGGTAAAAGAGGAGAGTGAAAAAGTTGGCTTGAAACTCAACTTTTAAAAAAATCTAAGATCATGGCATCTGGTCCCATCACTTTATAGCAAATAGAAGGGGGAAAAGTGGAAGCACTGACAGATTTTATTTTCTTGGGTTCCAAAATCACTGCAGATGGAGACTGCAGCCATGAAATTAACAGATACTGGCTTCTTGGAAGAAAAGCTATGACAAACCTAGTCAGTGTATTAAAAAGCAGAGACATCACTCCACCAACAAAGGTACACATAATCAAAGCTATGGTTTTTCCAGTAATCATGTACTGATGTGACAGCTGGATCATAAAGAAGGCTGAGCACTGAATGACTGATGCTTTCAAACTGTGGTGCTGGAGAAGACTCTTGAGAGTTCCTTGGACAGCAAGGAGATCAAACCAGCCAATCCTAAAGGAAATCAACCCTGAATATTCACTGGAAGGACTGATGCTGAAGCTCCAATACTTTGGCCACCTGATGCGAAGATGCAAAGAACTGACTCGTTAGAAAAAACCCTGATGCTGGGAAAGATTGAAGGCAACAGAAGAAGGGGGCAGCAGAGGAACAGATGGCTAGACAGCATCACTGACTCAATGGACATGGATCTGAGCAAACTCTGGGAGACAGTGGTAGACAGAGGAGCCTGACGGGCTGCAGCCCATGGACATGACTTAGTGACTGCACAAGTGGCATTGCAAGTGTCCTGAAAAGCACATAAGCAGCTGCACTTGATGACAATCAATACCGCAATGTGCGGGTGTAGGCCCGGGCCCCTAGGCCTAACTCACTCATGAAAAGCTTCGTCAGTGGGCCACCAGAACCAGTGCCTCAGAGCGGACACTCCACTACCAACTATGTTTTGACAAGTACAAAACATTAAATCAAGATGTCACCGGTCCCCAGCCTAATCCTGCAGATGCAGGCATCCTAAACCCTAGCAAACAAACACCCACCACTTTATTAAGAGGTATACAGCAAGCCACACCACATAAATTTTACTTCCTAAGATTACATAGGCTACATTAGATAGTAAAGTTTGACTATTCATTGCTCATATATTTCAGTTGTGTCTGACTCTTTGCAACCCCATGAACTATACAGCCCACCAGGCTCTTTTGTCCATAGGGACTCTCCAGACAAGAATACCGGAGTGGGTTGCCATGCCCTCCTCCAGGGGATCTTCCGAACCCAGGGATCAAATCTAGGTCTCCTGCATTGCAGGCAGATTCTTCACCATCTCAGCCACCAGGGAAGTTCATGAGAAGAATAAGTTTTGTCAATTATAGTCTCAATAAGTCTCAATGACCAGAAATTATTAAGAAAAATAACTCTCATCTCCAAATTGTATTCTGTAGGTTTCTATATCTATTGTTTACTTTGGAAGCAAATTTTCCCCAAACTATACATATATTAAACTATACATATATTAAAAAGCTTATTTAATATACAAAGGAATGGCCTTTAGGGCAAATCAATCACTAGTCTATTGCCTTCAGAGATGTTTGATTTAGCATAATAAAATGGCAAACAATTAGCAAAATGAAAATCAGAAATACTTACATCTGTATGAACAGATTTGGGTTCATTTGAATTCAGAATTGGGAGAACTTCTGGAAGCGAATTCACTCGCCTCCGAGTGCTTGGTTCCTGGATCTCCACTGAAGCAGTTATGGGAATGGGACGCAGTTTATCTCTGATGTTTTCCTGAAAAGAATGCAGAGACACAGTTGAAGCATGCTATAAACACTACCAGGGAACTCCAAAACAATGCTTTCCTTTGTCCCGGATAATGTGTTGCTGGTATTCATATAAAATGCCAGATCTACACTTGTGGCCATGCACCTGCATGACAGAACTGATCTGTCTGCAGCCCTCACCTGGAGCCAGAGGGTTTCCTCCATGCACGCCTTCTGTTTCTGTCTGTTCAGAGTGAGCTCTTGCGAATACTTGGGCTCAGAACCTTGGTTACGAAACTGAACTCTTGATGACAGCCCAGATTTTCTTCTTTCCTTTTCAGCTTCCAGAGTGCCCACAATGGCTAGATGAAATCAACAAAATCACAGGAACTAAAACATACTCATACACAACACAGCTATAAGTATACTGTTTGTTTTTGATATATTTTAATTCCTCTTAGAACATTTTTTCTCATTGCTATGGTTTTCCTTCCTATTTCCTGGCAATGTACATTCTGACTTACAAAGTTTCAAATCAAGCTGTCCTTTCCTGCCCATTACCATGAACAATTTTTAAAGCTACATTTCTTTTGGGCCACGTGGGGGAGCTCGAGAATAAGTCAAAACCTCAGAAACACATTAAGAATCAGTTTCACTGCATTTCAAGAACTGACAAGAGTACAACAAACAGGAGGGCAGCCAACCCTGCCGAAGGACCTAAACTGACTCCCTCTTCAACAGTCTGGTGCTTCAATTCCACAAAGGCCTTTAGATCAACAGCAGCTTCTCCTGCGCGGTATCAGGAAGGCAAATCCTCAGGCCCAGCCAGACTACTGAACCCAAAGCTGCATTTTAATAAGATCATCAGGTGGTTATTATACACATTAAAGTGCTCATAAAGAATAATTGTCTAAAAAAGGAAAAGCATATTAGAGATAGAGATGTCTTGATGAAGAATTTAAAGGTAAAACATACTTCCTTTCAGTGGTTAGAGGGCACCTCTGTCCGTTAATAAAACTCCCAGAATCAAGGTTTCCACTTTCAAAGCCCCAGAGGGCACATCCTGCTTGTGATTACCTACACCAACAGAGCTCAGAGATAAGCTATAATTTGGATGATCAAAATCTCATTTCTTAACTTCAGAATGCATTCTTTGCCAATTTGGCTGGATATAGCTGCTATGTTTTAATACTTATTTATTAATCACTCACTAACCATCCCTAGTGGCTCAGGTGGTAAAGCATCTGCCTGCAATGCAGGAGACCCAGGTTCGATTCCTAGGTCAGGAAGGTCCTCTGGAGAAGGAAATGGCAAACCACTCCAGCACTCTTGTCTGGAAAATCCCATGAATGGGGGAGCCTGATAGGCTACAGTCCACGGGGTTGCAATGAGTCAGACACGACTGAGCGACTTACTTTCACTTTCAACCATCCTTGAACTACAAGGATATCAAACCAGTCAACACTAAAGGAAATCAACACTGAATATCCACTTGAAGGACTGATGCTGAAGCTCCAATACTTTGGCCACCTGATGCCAAGAGCCAACTCACTGCAAAAGACCCTGATGCTGGGAAAGACCGAGGGCAGTAGGAGAAGGGCAGACAGATAATGAGACAGTTAAATGGCGACACTGAATCACTGGACATGAATTTGAGCGAACGCTGGAGACAGTGGAGGACAGAGGAGCCAGGCATGCTACAGTCCATGGGGTTGCAAAGATTTGGACTTGACTTAGTAACTGAACAACAACAAAAAACCATCAGAAGGGGCTTCCTTGGTGGCTCAGTGGTAAAGAACCCACCTGCAATGCAGGTGACACAGGTTCAATCCCTGTCTTGGGAAGATCCCCTGGAAAAGGAAACGGCAATCCACTCTAGTATTCTGCCTGGGAAATCCCGTGGACAAAAGGAGCCTGGCCTGGTGGGCTACAGCCCATGGGGTTGCCAAAGAGAAGGTTATGACTTACCAACTAAACAACAAAACCATCAGAAGGGAAAGCAAACCAGTGTGTACAGGGTCAGAGAAGCCAGCCTCAGGGAAAAAAATCTGCTCCAGAAAATGAACCCATGTTCTACTAGTCACATTAGAGTTTGGAAGGGACCTTTTTGCAAGCACTTGTTTTAATACCCTCTACTTACACATGAAGAACTGGAGACCCACAGAACTAGATGACCGGACCAGAGTCCTACAGCAAGACTCCTTTTGTGTAACAAACACAAGGGATAACTGCCTTATAAAGCCTCTCAGATGTGCAGGTTCCCACCTCCCCAGGCTTCTGCCAGCCGGACCACCCCGCTCTTTTCCATTTTACCTCTCCTTCATTGCCGGGCTAACTCTACTCCTCCTTCAGATTTCAGTGTGGATGCCATTTCCCCCAGGAAGCTCTCCCGGCCCCTCCTGGAGGGTCCGACAGTATTCTGTTTCTCTCACTCCAGTACTCTTGCCTGGAGAATCCCATGGACGGAGGAGCCCAGTGGGCTACAGCCCATGGGGTAACGAATAGTCAGGCACAACTGAGCGACTTCACTTTCACGCACTGGAAAAGGAAATGGCAACCCACTCCAGTATTCTTGCCTGGAGAATCCCAGGGATGGAGAAGCCTGGTGGGCTGCCATCTAGGGTCGCAGAGAGTCGGACACGACTGAAGTGACTTAGCAGCAGCCTCACTACACTTAAATCTGCTGCACTGTGAATGCCCAGTCACTTTCCCAGGAAAAGCCACTCCAGAGACCACCTCCAGCTGTTCACCACTGTATTCCCCAGCAGCAGCACAACACCTGACATAAACAGGATTAGGAGAATAGATGAACAAACACATCAACACACACCCAATGCACATTTACACGCACACACATACACTGTCATCATCCTTGTGCTAAAACAATGGCTGTTCCCATATGTAAAACCAAACTTTAGAAACAACAGTTTCAATAGTAATTTCTGTGTCCATCTGAAGAATTCTTAAATGTCACGGCTGCCAAATGGAATGCGCCTCCATTTTAGGCCCTCTGTGAGCCTTGACATCATCCATTTATCAGTGACCTGCTAACTTCACAATGAACCAGGCGAAGGCTCACATGCTGAGTGCCCCTCATGCCAAAAGCAGGGGAGTGCGTGGGGGCATTAAAACCATTTATCTACCAAACCCTCTCCAACCTTTTCTGACCCTCCAGACAGTTCACATCATCTTAAAATCCTTGCTGGCCACCTTTGCTGACCTTTGCAGGGGCAAACCAAGTAGAATAGTCATTAAGGCTCAATTATAAATATCTGTAAGTATGGAACACTATATCCAAGGACTGCTGAGTTAAAACAGCCTAGCCGAACAATAAGCTCACACACTCGGACATGACGAACATATTTTAGATGTATTAACTCTTGCAGCTTTGTGCAAGTCCTGCTTTATTTGACTTAGAATTTCCCAATACCATGGAAGGAATGGCAATAAAAACAGGCTTGCTTTCAATTTCTTCAGAGGAAGAAAGTTCTTTCTATAGTGAAGTGAAAGTTGCTCAGTTGTGTCCGACTCTTTGCAACCCCAAGGACTAAACAGTCCATGGAATTCTCCAGGCCAGAATACAGGAGTGGGTAGCCTTTCCCTTCTCCAGGGGATCTTTCCAACCCAGCGATCGAACCCAGGTCTCCCACATTGCGGGCACATTCTTTACCAGCTGAGCCACAGGGGAAGCCCAATCTATAGTGGGCTATCCATAAATACTTGGTTAATATAGGGGTACTTATAGAAAATTAATATACATGGCATCAAGGGCAGCATTTATGCCAGAAGGAAGTTATCATTTATTTTGTAAAAATGATTGATCTGAGGGAAGACAAGAAATGTTCTGATGAGATTTCACATCTTCGACAAACAGTGTGGTTTGAGAAAATGACCAATAGAATGAAAACATGTTTCCTTTCCCTCTCCCTGCCTAGTCTCTGTCTTTCCTGGTTTCTCTAGGCTGCTTCCAGACACAGTGGTAAAAGGCCCCACGATCCAAGCTGGCAAGTGGAAGGGACCACAGCTGGATAAAAACAACACAAAATCTGAGAGGGTGAGAGATTGTGAGAAATCATAAAATATGTTCTATTACTGAAAGCCACACAAAGAACAATATTTTCTATACTCAGTAAAATACTGGCTACTTCAAGAGCAAAGTGAAAGGCCACAGCTGCCCTGGGGGTGGGAAGTCCTAATATATATACACCATACTGCGAGGTCTGCAGAGCTCATGGAGGGACAACAGAGCGGGAGGTGGCCCAGAAGAAGGGGCCTAAAAAAGGTGAAGGAGATGAAGAAATCAGTCTCCTGAGGACAGTTTAAGATCTGGGAAAATGAAGGCCAGGTGGGTTTATGACAGCATGGACTGGGTGAAGGCAGACTTATTTGCGAAGTTCTGGGATATCATAAAGGGACATCTTTTTTTCATAAAGAAAAGAAATACTCAAGGTAACATGGAGAAGCCTTAAGAAAACTCATTCTATCTCAAAAAGGACTGAAAACTGAAAACCTTGAGAACCACCCTGTCCTTCCAGAAAGGTTTCCTTGGCGGCTCTGCTGCACTGGTACACCTAGCCGCTGGGACCATGGCTGACCCAGGAAGGAAATTACCTTCGCACTGCACTTCCTCTTTGGGGAAAAGATGTCTTTAGATTCCTAGGCCCCCAACTTTACTCTGGCTTACTCCTGAAGAGGTACAGTTGCTACTAAAACACACTGGAGAAGGCCTCGGTGATCATCACTATTGTGAGTATCATTAAAAATTTGTCAAACCCTGTGGCAAAACTCCTGTCTTTCTTATTAAAAAAAAAAAAAAAAAGGCGAAGTAGAATAAGACCTTATGAATGACAACCTGCTTTCACCACCCTGAGAAAGTGAAACTCGGTCGAGTCCAACTCTTTGTAACCCCATGGACTGTAGCCTGCCAGGCCCCTATGTCCATGTCACTATCCAGGTAAGAATACTGCAGTGGGTAGTGAGTGATTCCCTTCTCCAGGGGATCTTCCCAACCCAGGGATCAAACCTGGATCTCCTGCATTGCAGGCAGATTCTTTACTATCTCAGCCACCAGGGAAGCCCTTTCACCACCTTATCTCATCTGAACTCTGCTACAATCCTACGTAGTTAGTTCCCACCAGAGGCATTTATTTTTTAACTGATAGGAAAATAAAAACTCAAACATTATGGGATTAGCTCTGTGTTGAAGCACCAGATCCACGACAGAGCCCAAGTCTCTTGAGTTCAGGCCCAGTCTTCAGGTCCCCCCGGGCCCACACTCAGGGACGCAGCATGGGAGTTCTGGACCACAGACGCCTCTGGGAGGGGACCCAGCAGCGAAGAGACTAGAAACTGACAATTTATTCAAGCAGGACTTGAGCTCCCGCGGTCACTCTTCTGCAACTACCACCCGCCACCTCACAACCACAAAACCAATTTCCCACCCTGCTTTTCAAAGACAGACAGGGAGGAAACGGTTGTGGCAGCAGATGAGTACTTATCCAAGGCAGTCACTCTGCCCTAAATCATCTGCTCTGGAAAACTCAAATGGGGACCAAATACATTCTTTTCCTCTTGTGCTTCACCCTTCTGATTAAAAAGAAGATGACAGACTTAGTTCTCTAAATCAGAATTTATGGACCCATGTTGGCCACTACAGTGTTGTTCTTCTAGTTATTTATTCAGAACTTTTCAACCTGGCAGACAGAAAAGATCTAATTTCAGTTGATTCACTTTGTTGTACGGCAGAAACACACACAACATTGTAAAGCAATTATACTCCAATTAAAGAAAATTAAGCAAAATAAAGATGTTCAGATAAGCAAACAAACAAAAAGTACTAGGTACTTACTTATGGAAGGATTGTAACCAGTGGGTTTGGCTGTATATTCAAAACAGGCCTTAACCTTGAGGCTGTATAAAACCAAACACATAGTCATTAAGAAATGCCTTACTGCCCTGGAAAAAAAAAAAATCAGCACATTCCTCATCCTCATATCCCCAGTGATGACTGATGAGTAAAATGTTATATATCCACTTGATAAGACTCCTCTCCCCTTTCCCTCCTCATTTCTCTTAATCTTCCCTGTGGCTCCTCAGGGCAACTGGGTCACCACAAAGCAGAGATACGAAACTGTGGGGGAAGAGTGGACACGGCGCAAATGCTCACCATATCCCACTAGGCGCCCCACAGAGCGTTTTCTGACGGAGATCAATTCTGTTAGGTGTTACTGTGATGGTTTGCCAATATTAATCACAGGCCGGGATCTGAAGACAAAGGAGAAGACGAGCTTAGCCTTTTGCTATCTGGATATAAGATGAGCTCATGTACCTCACAGGCATCCTCAGATGCTGCATCTTAAAAACCACAGGAAAAACTCTGTTTCCCAATGTTATTCCTGCTCCCCCATTGCTAAAGAAAATAGCTGTTAACAGACATAATTTAAAACATGATGACTTGATATTTATGAAACTGTTTAAACATGACACATTCAAAATTATAAATTGTTTTATATTAATAATTTTAATATTAATGGAGTTTTTAAACTGAAAGAATAATACGAGCAATAAGTTCCATAGTTTTCAGGTGACTATGTCTCATCCCCACCCAAACTCTCAAGGAGCTTTGCATGTCCTTCCAGACATATCAGTCTGGTTCAATTAAAAATACTATTTAAAATTAAATATAAAAAAAGCATTTCTTCTTAAGTGGGAGTTTTTCATGCTTATTGGTCTGCATGTTGCTTTTTCTCATTCACATTTCAGAGGTCTTCTCATATCTCTACGCACAAATCTAGTTGTTTCTCACAGCTGGAGGTGTTGCATCTACCAATGGAACATCATTTATTCAACCAGTCCCTTAATCAGTGGACATTTATAATTTTGTAAGGCTTTCAGCTGACAAACATCCTTGCATATCCATCTATGTACATGTATGTGTCCTAAGTTCATACATCTGTTTATCTGTAGGATAAATTCTTAAGCAGAATTTCTGAGTCAAACAATATATGCATTTTTAATTCTGGGTAATCTTGCCACCACCACCTCCCCAAAAAAGCTCCAAAAAGGTTATACCAACATACTTCTAACATCTGGGGAGCTCACCACCAGGATTTCTACACATATATGAATTTCAGTAATGTAGGCAAGTCCTGACCTTACAGGTCCCCATTTTACAATATCTGAGCTTCCTATCCTCCCTGGGACTCTGCTATCTCCAACCTCACGTGCTTGCCAGTACTGACCACAACTTTCCTATTCCCACAGTTCTCTATAAGCAAAGCCTGGAATCCTTTATCCTTTCTTATCTCTGCCTTAACCCAACCTCACGGACACATAAGCAGATGAATCCTACACCTTTAGCCCTTCTCACCATGTAAAAACATCATCTTTCTCCCTTATATATTCTTCCCTACCCGCCACAGCCAAAGGGGTCACTAAGAGATCCCCGCCCCACTGCTACAGGAAGGCAAGGCTGTGGTGGCTGGGGGTGCCAAAGGGCCGGGCAGACGGCACTGCTCTCACATCTGGCGCTCCCCACATCAGCTCAGAGTGGCTTCTGTGGCTCCACTACCACAGGGATTCAGTCCCGCCGACCTCGGTGGGTTTGTGGTAAACCCAGCCATCCTGCAGAATAGTGCTCCGCAGCCAAATGTATTCCACATTCCTAAGAGCTAGTCTGAACTTCTGGAATCAGTCTGTCTGTAGGCCAGAGTGAGCACCTTCATGGGGAAGGCAGCAGCCGATAAAGCGGCAAATGATGCGCACATTTTCTTCCTTCCCCTTTATCTTAGCTGTTTATCTTTCTGTTGTTATTTTACATGGGAAATACTGCAGGTTTGGTTGCAGGCCACAGCAATAAAGCAAAGATCGCAATAAAGGAGTCATTTGAATTTTCTGGTTTCCTATAAGTTACATTTTCAGTATAGTGTAGTCTATTAAGTTGCAAGAGAATTAAGCCTAAACAATGTACCTGCCTTAATTTAAAAATACTGTACTGCTAAAAAAAAAATGCTAGTCAGCATCTGGGCCTTCAAGAATTCATAGCAGTAATATCCAAGATCACCATAATTAAAGTAATAATAAGTGAAAAAGTTATAATAATAATAAATGAAAAAGTTATAATAATAATAAATGAAAAATGTTACAAGAATCACCAAAATGTAACAGAGAGACATGAAGTAAATACATGTTGGGAAAATGACACCTTGCCACAGCCTTCAACTTAAAAAGACAAAAAAACAAAAAACTCCCACAGTATGTGTGAAATACAGTACAATAAAGTGCAAT
>SJYC01048856.1:0-30648 GCA_006408675.1 Madoqua kirkii | reverse complement strand
TGATATTCGTTTTCTGAATGTTGAGCTTTAAGCCAACTTTTTCGCTTTCCACTTTCACTTTCATCAAGAGGCTTTTTAGGTCCTCTTCACTTTCTGCCATAAGGGTGGTGTCATCTGCATATCTGAGGTGATTGATATTTCTCCTGGCAATCTTGATTCCAGCTTGTGTTTCTTCCAGCCCAGCGTTTCTCATGATATACTCTGCATATAAGTTAAATAAGCAGGGTGACAGTATACAGCCTTGACGTACTCCTTTTCCTATTTGGAACCAGTCTGTTGCTCCATGTCCAGTTCTAACTGTTGCTTTAATGTCAAAAGTCTATTTCCTTACAAAAAGAGAAATACTGGCTGGCAGATGGCGGGTGCTTTCTCAGAGTTGTGAGTTCATTTTGATCAGCAAAGAAAAAAAAGACAACCCATGCCTTCTGAAAAATATAGCTTTTCAGATGTATGTTGGGAGGAATGACTTGTGGAAAGCTCTTTTTTTTTTTTTTGAAACAGATACTTTCTTAAGTATTAAAATATTTGAGTTAGATATTGTCAGTGTCACCTGGCTTATTTCCAGGGACTAACTCCTGCAGTTAACAGTTGATTTACCATAATACATCAAGTTAATGATAGCTTTGTTAAAATTACAGACTTGTTTCCTCTCCTTTTAAAATGAGTCTTAACTTTTATTGATGTAATTTTGTAATTCCTTTTGATATTTGGTATGGGACTTAATAATGAACTTAATAATGAATGGGAATTAATAATGAAAGCAAAATCTAAATCTTATTACTTAAGTTTAACCTTTGAAGCCATCTTATTGAAAAAGTATATATTATATGTACAATATGGGACTTTCCAGGTGATGCCAGTGCAGGAGATGCAAGAGATGTGGGTTTGATCCCTGGGTTGGAAAGATCCCCTGGAGTAGGAAATGGCAACTCACTGCAGTATTCTTGCCTGGAAAATTCCATGGACAGAGGAACCTGGCCAGCTACAGTCCATGGGCCTGCAAAGAGTCAGACATGACAGAGTGACTGAGCACGCTGATATGTATCTATGTATATATATCTATATTTGTATATTTATGTATTAACCCCCTTAGAATACTGATGTATTTTATTTTGTTCAGTGGATGTTTGCCTCAAAGTTTGTATGCATATTAGATTATTTGAGCACTCACTTAAAAAGTAAAAAATGCATAGGAATTTAAAAGCATTGTTTGAGCCATTTGATCATACATCAGATGACCCTTTTGTAGAGTAGCGTATCTATTCCAAATCATTTTCTATGTTAAAATAATTACATATGTATATATATTATATATATGTTGTCTTAGTTTATCCCATTAATATACTGTGAGATTGGTATGTAGGGGATGGGACATAGAATCCTACTTGGAAAAAATTATGGGTCACTGAGAAATGGCATTTAAGAGGGGCTGCCAGATATGGTTAGAGAGAGATCGAGAGGTGGTGAAACTGGATTAGTGCTCTTTTTTCTCCCCTCAAAATAGTTTAGCTTATTGCTTTTGCAAATTAAGAATTATATCTCTTGATATTTATTAAACTAGGATATGTGATAATCTAATCTAGTTCAAATTAAAATATGTATGGGTTGGAAGATACCCTGGAGATGGAAATGGCAACCCACTCCAGTATTCTTGCCTGGAGAATCCCATGGATAGAGGAGCCTGGCAGGCTACAGTTGATGGGGTTGCAGAGAGTTGAACATGATTTAACAATGAAAACAACAATAACAGAATATGTATATATACCCATGTATGTCACTATACCTATGTGAACACATACATACTCCCAAAGGATTGGAAGGATGGTTTTAATCTGTGTGTGTTTGCCACAGAAATCCTTGATGCCTCTGCTATGTCCTCATGGCAGAGGCAGCTGTAGTAAGATATAGCATTTCAGGCAGCCACACCTGATAGGCTTGCAAACACTCAGAGGTTTATTCATCCCTCACTTACATTTTTTATTATCATGAAAAAAAAATATATATATATAACATACAATGGCTTCCCGATAGCTCAGATAGTTAAGAATCTGCTTGCAGTGAAGGAGACACAGGTTCGGTCCCTAGGTTGGGAAGATCCCCTGGAGAAGGGAACGGCAACACACTCCAGTATTTTTGCCTGGAGAATGCCATGGATAGAGGAGCCTGGCAGGCTGCAGTCCATGGGGTTGCAAAGAGTTGGACATGATTGATTTGACTTAGCATGTAGTTACAAGGGTGCTTTCTTCACTTCATTATTTAAATCTTCTTTCATATCAATTCATGGACATTAAGTACATTCACATTGTTGTGCAACTGTCTCTAGCATCCATCTTTGCAACTTTTATATCGTCACAGATGGTTCCATACTCATTAGAGTTTAACTAGTCATCACCTTTTTGTCCCCCACCAGCTCCTGGCAACCACCATTCTCCTTTCTAGGTTCATGATTTTGATGACTCTAGATACCTCATGTAAGTAGAATCATACAGTATTTGATCTTTGGCTTATTTTACTTGGCCTAATGACTCAAGCCTCATCTATGTTGTAGCATGCATCAGAATTTATTTGAAAGGCTGAATAATGTTCCACTGTCTGTATAGATCACATGCTAATTATCTATTCATCTATTGATGGATACCTGGCCTGCTTCCATCCTTTGGCTGTTGTGGATAATGCTGCTTTGAGTATGAGTTTACAAGTATCTGAGTTCCTGCTTTCAGTTCTGGGTCTACACCCAAAAGTGGAATTTCTGGAACATGTGGTATTTCTGTGTTTAATTTTTTGGGGGAACTGCCCATCATTTTCCACAGTGGCCACATCATTAAAGGAATATGTTAAATTAAAAACAAAAACCAAAAAGTGATTCATGTTGATGTTTGGCAGAAACCAACACAATATTCTAAAACCGTTATCCTTCAATTGAAAATAAATAAGTTTAATTGTTAAAGAAACCCAAAAAACAAAAAGCAATCTTTAGGTCTCTGGATTTTTCCTTTTCAGCCACGCTGCATTGCTTGTAGGATCTCGGTTCCCTGACCAAAGTTTGGACCTGGGCCATGGTAGTGAAACCCTAGAATCCTGACCACTAGGCCACCAGAGACTCCTAGTCTCTGCGTTTTTAAGGTGGACTTTTCTTAAATAGGATGAATATAGCTCCTTGGATTTCTTATGTAACTAATAACTCTAGAAAATATGAGCTGTGTCCTTAAAGGTTGTTGGTAAGCACATTTTAAATTAATCAAACTATCTTTCTGCTTCTCCTTGGGGAGTTCAGAAGTTTGAAGACATTATGAGAATGCCATAGGTGAGTCTTAATTAAAAAAAAATATGTAGAGCAGAATATAATTGAGGAGCGTCCCACAGGAATGAAAGAAACAGATAAAATTATCTCGAAATTAGCTAACTTTGCTTCTTAATCTAATCTACCCTCCAGAATGCTCCCAGAGTTATCTCATTAAAATTAGTGATCTGACTGTTACTCCCTTCACTGGTTTACTGTTTCCATCACAACTGAGTCTAAATTTCTTTACATGCTCTACAAGGCCCCTCACAATCTGGTGTCACCTTTTCTCTGCTACAGCATCTTTTACATACCCTGTATCGCAGATACATTGAATTATCTCACTATTCCCGAAAACTTGCCCTTTTCCATGTGCTATGCTTTGCATATGCCGAACATGTCATCTCCTACCAGTACTCGTGCTGATAGACACACTCCTTTTGTCTGTCACATCTGGTTCTACTGTCTCTTCCCAGATGAAAACTACTGCCAGCTATCCTAGGTTGATGGTTTCATAGTACATCATTTATACCAAGACAGCAGCATTTACTAAGTTGCATTGTAATTATCTCTTTGCATATGTCCAAAGAGAGAAACCACGGTGTCTTTTTTATGCCCTGATGTTAAGCTCAACCTGTAGTGCTATGCTTAGTCACTTAGTCGTGTCCAACTCTTTGTGGTCCCTTGGACTGTGGCCCGCCAGGGGATTCTCCAGGCAAGAATACTGGAGTGGATTGCCATGCCCTTCTCCAGGGGATCTTCCCAACGAAGGGATCCAACCCAGGTCTCCCACATACAGGCAAGTTCATTACCAGCTGAGCCACCGAGAAGCCCGTGAATACTAGAGTGGGTAACCTGTCCCTTCTCTAGGAGATCTTTCTGACCCAGAAATCAGACTAAAGTCTCCTGCACTGCAGGCAGATTCTTTACCAGCTGAGCTACCGGGGAAGCCCTAACTCCTGGTAGATGGAAACAGAAACACTGAGAGAATTTCTTGCATGATTTTGCTCACTGTATGGGATGTCTGCCTCTAATAAGTAATCATTCCATCTGTAAGCTAAAATTTTTTTCATAATTTTTATGGAGAATCTCAGGGACGGGGGAGCCTGGTGGGCTGCTGTCTATGGGGTCGCACAGAGTCGGACACAACTGAAGTGACTTAGCAGCAGCAGCAGCAGCAGCAGCAGTTATTAATAGCTAAATATATTTTTCCCATAGGCAAAAGTATCAACCAGGCAATTTTTTTCTTCTTAATTTTTTTAAAATTTTGTGTTAGAGTATAGCCGATTAACAATGTTGTGATAGTTTCAGATGACCAGAGAAGGGACTCAGCCATACATATTCATGTATTCATTCTCCTCCAAACTTCCCTTCCATCCAGGCTGCCACATAACATTGAGCAGAGTTCCATGTGAGAAGCAGGCAAGTTTTCCTTCAGTTGGTTGCTACTGCTCCATTTCTGTGCAGATTTCTTACATTTTTGGGCATACTGACCTCATCAGTAACGTTCTCACATTACCCTGGTTTCCTCCTATCTTAGGAGAAGTATATGATAACTTATACTTAAGTGTTGATAACGTAATACATTATTATTCCCAGAGGTGTTTATATTTTAATCGTGGTTCCTAGGAATAAAAATGCTTAATTTAAAAGAATAAATCTCCAGTGATAAGAATTTCATTTACTCTGTCCCTTGGGTAAATGGTATCATTTAAGGCAACAAGAGGACTCTGTGTTAGCCCTCACCTCACACTAGGCAGGCTTCTCGGAGCACCCCTGAGTCTCCAGCACCTCCACAGTGGTATTCACACTGGCAATACACTTCCTGAGGCTGCTACTTTAAAGGCCTCACCCTTCTGGGATAAATCCCCTCCTTCTAAATTTCCCCCTAATCATCCGAAGGTCAGGGTGGTGGAACTTGTTCCAAAGTGTGTTTTCTGCCTCCTTAGCTAACTAGGAATTTATTTTTCAAGTGTTTAGAACTAGAAATAAGGAGCCATTTAATATTTAACCTGGTTTCTATGAATCAGTTATAGGTAGGAGCGAACACTTACTAGCCAACGTGGCATTATATTAAAGGATTATCTTTTCCTGGAAGCAAAATACTGCAAGAGTCAGATACTTGAACCCTTTCCAGTCTACATTACTCAAGAGGAAGCAAACAGCAAAACTCAGTTTAATTGCTTGTTATTTTGAAGAAGGAAATGTTATGTGTATTTTTCTCTCCCAAGGGCCTTGTCCAGGGCAGTATCATTGTGGTGTTTTTGCAGTCCCGTGAGATGTTTCCAACATTTTTGGACTAAAAAACAAGTGAGACTGACATCAGGGTATCTGGACCAGTGGAATGTTTCAGAGTTTATCTAAGTAATTGTTGTTCTTGATCAAAGGACTTGGTATTAGTGATACCCAAACGCTGTTGATATGATGGTCACATAGATGGGCATGCGTAGATTTCAGCTTGGATTACGTAAATATGAAATGTTTATACAGATGTCCTGTGGGCTCAGTTGCTCAGTCGTGTCTGACTCTTTTGTGACCCCATGGACTGTAGACCTCCAGGCTCCTCTGTCCATGGGATTTCCCAGGCAAGAATACTGAATTGGGTTTCCATTTCCTCCTCCAGGGGATCTTCCCAAACCAGGGATTGAACCTGTGTCTCCTACATTGGCAGACAGTCTTTACCACTGCACCATCTGGAACACCTGCTTAATACAGGTGTATATAGGTGTTATTGTATGTGTGTGTGTTTAAGTGTTTTTAAGTCTTAGCAACTTTATAGTGGGCAAGGGTATCACACACACAGACTGAGCACAGAAACTTGGAATTTGGGCTCTTACATAGGTCTGCCTGGGTTAGGGGCTTAATCATATACTCACTGTATGGTACTGGCCAAGGTGCTATATTGTTTTGGGCCTCATTCTCCTCCTCTGTAGAATAGAGACAGCAACTCTTCTCGGAGGAGTTGTGGTTGTCAAGTAAATTAATGCATGCCAAGAATTATAACAAGACTTGGCACATACAAGCACTTACATATTACCTATTATTTTTGTAAATTATTATTAAATATTGGGCTTCCCCAGTGGCTCAATGGATAAAGAATTTGCCTTCAACGTATTCGATGCAGGAGGTATGGATTTGATCTCTGGGTTGGGAAGATCCCCTGGAGAAGGGAATGGCTACCCACTCCAGTATTCTTGCCTGGAGAATCCATGGACAGAGGAGCCAGACAGGCTATAGTCCAGAGGGTCACAAAGAGCTGGACATGACTGAAATGATTGAGCACATTAAATATTGGATGCACAGGCGATTCAGAGAAGAGAAAAGAAAAAAATTAGGTTGTTTTAAGTGAAATACATTAGTTAATTTTGTGGATGAAAATCATAATGTTTCTTTACCATTAAGAGATTTTGGTATAAAGAGGGATATGTGTAGGTAGTTAGTGGTTTATTCATTATAATATACCTTGAATTATTCATTTCTGACTGTATTTAAAGTCCTCCTTTTCATGATCAGATAATATATGTTTATGGAGTGGTCTCCACTTTGAAACCTGGTTGGCTTTGGAAAATATATGTCTTCTGTTTTGTGTTAGACTTCAATTTTGTTTAATCAGTGTTTGCAAGAAATGGCACTTGTATATCTTGCTTCCAAGAAAAACATTGGGTGTTTCAGGAAGTGGTCTTGGTTAGTCAGAGGATAATACTTTTTCCTCTGAGTCAGTTCTGAACCTCCTTGATATAAATAGGCGCACTTTTACCCAAACTTCTGCTTTTCAGGTCAGATGTTAAAATCATCGTTTATACATGCCCATACCAGCAGCAGTGCTTTCATTGGTGTTTCCGCTCAGTCAACACTGAGGGTCTTCGCTAACTGTGACTGTAGAAATTCTGCTAAATAAATTCTTAAAAAAAATTTTTAGTCCAATTCTGTACTTTCTAAATTTGTTTCTATTTTGTATCAAATTTTCATTTGTGTCGTGTGGTCATCTGTGTCAGTCATTGAGGACATTTCTATTGCTGATAGTATCCACTTTGGTCACTAAAATTCTATGTGTTATTTTTTTTAGCATGCATATATAAGCTTTCTGTAACACATGCTCGGAGAAGGCAATGGCACCCCACTCCAGTACTCTTGCCTGGAAAATCCCATGGATGGAGGAGCCTGGTAGGCTGCCGTCCATAAGGTTGCTAAGAGTTGGACACGACTGAGCAAGTTCACTTTCACTTTCATGCACTGGAGAAGGAAATGGCAACCCACTCCAGTGTTCTTGCCTGGAGACTCCTAGGGATGGGGGAGCCTGGTGGGAGGCCGTCTTTGGGATCGCACAGTCGGACACGACTGAAGCGACTTAGCAGCAGCAGCAGCAGCACATGCTTAGTTACTAAAATTATTTTGCTAAAGACTGTATGAGTTTGCCACACCCCAGAGCAATGTCAGATTTCCCAAGAAATAAAGCAGAGAGGCTCTTCCAAGCTACACTAAAAAATGTTAAACATGATAAGTAACTGCCAGATGACTAGCTGTTGCTAATGTTGAGTTCGTCAGGAAAACCTTAAGAAAGAAAGAAGTAGGAATTGAGCAATTGCTAGATGGTCGGTGTAAAGTAGTGGGTGGGGCTTTCAGGGTAGGAGCAGAAGGTTGACCAGTGCAAGAAGCACCCGGAAGACCCTGTGGTTCTAGTGAAGCTTTATAGGTGGCAGAGCCTATGGGGATGTGGAAGCCTGCAGAGATGACTGCGGCAAACTCTTCCTGGTCTTGAAAGGTGAGCTAAGGAATTTTGTTTTTGTGCCTGTGCAAATGTAGTGGGTAACATCCTTTATTTTTGTATCATGTATTTCTCTTGTGTCCTATTTGATTGACTGAAACTGGATTTTGCTTCAGTGAATTTCATAGATCCCCTGGAGAAGGGAATGGCTACCCACTCCAGTATTCTTGCCTGGAGAATCCATGGACAGAGGAACCAGACAGGCTATAGTCCAGAGGGTCACAAAGAGCTGGACATGACTGAAATGATTGAGCACATTAAATATTGGATGCACAGGCGATTCAGAGAAGAGAAAAGAAAAAAATTAGGTTGTTTTAAGTGAAATACATTAGTTAATTTTGTGGATGAAAATCATAATGTTTCTTTACCATTAAGAGATTTTGGTATAAAGAGGGATATGTGTAGGTAGTTAGTGGTTTATTCATTATAATATACCTTGAATTATTCATTTCTGACTGTATTTAAAGTCCTCCTTTTCATGATCAGATAATATATGTTTATGGAGTGGTCTCCACTTTGAAACCTGGTTGGCTTTGGAAAATATATGTCTTCTGTTTTGTGTTAGACTTCAATTTTGTTTAATCAGTGTTTGCAAGAAATGGCACTTGTATATCTTGCTTCCAAGAAAAACATTGGGTGTTTCAGGAAGTGGTCTTGGTTAGTCAGAGGATAATACTTTTTCCTCTGAGTCAGTTCTGAACCTCCTTGATATAAATAGGCGCACTTTTACCCAAACTTCTGCTTTTCAGGTCAGATGTTAAAATCATCGTTTATACATGCCCATACCAGCAGCAGTGCTTTCATTGGTGTTTCCGCTCAGTCAACACTGAGGGTCTTCGCTAACTGTGACTGTAGAAATTCTGCTAAATAAATTCTTAAAAAAAATTTTTAGTCCAATTCTGTACTTTCTAAATTTGTTTCTATTTTGTATCAAATTTTCATTTGTGTCGTGTGGTCATCTGTGTCAATCATTGAGGACATTTCTATTGCTAATAGTATCCACTTTGGTCACTAAAATTCTATGTGTTATTTTTTTTAGCATGCATATATAAGCTTTCTGTAACACATGCTCGGAGAAGGCAATGGCACCCCACTCCAGTACTCTTGCCTGGAAAATCCCATGGATGGAGGAGCCTGGTAGGCTGCCGTCCATAAGGTTGCTAAGAGTTGGACACGACTGAGCAAGTTCACTTTCACTTTCATGCACTGGAGAAGGAAATGGCAACCCACTCCAGTGTTCTTGCCTGGAGACTCCTAGGGATGGGGGAGCCTGGTGGGAGGCCGTCTTTGGGATCGCACAGTCGGACACGACTGAAGCGACTTAGCAGCAGCAGCAGCAGCACATGCTTAGTTACTAAAATTATTTTGCTAAAGACTGTATGAGTTTGCCACACCCCAGAGCAATGTCAGATTTCCCAAGAAATAAAGCAGAGAGGCTCTTCCAAGCTACACTAAAAAATGTTAAACATGATAAGTAACTGCCAGATGACTAGCTGTTGCTAATGTTGAGTTCGTCAGGAAAACCTTAAGAAAGAAAGAAGTAGGAATTGAGCAATTGCTAGATGGTCGGTGTAAAGTAGTGGGTGGGGCTTTCAGGGTAGGAGCAGAAGGTTGACCAGTGCAAGAAGCACCCGGAAGACCCTGTGGTTCTAGTGAAGCTTTATAGGTGGCAGAGCCTATGGGGATGTGGAAGCCTGCAGAGATGACTGCGGCAAACTCTTCCTGGTCTTGAAAGGTGAGCTAAGGAATTTTCTTTTTGTGCCTGTGCAAATGTAGTGGGTAACATCCTTTATTTTTGTATCATATATTTCTCTTGTGTCCTATTTGATTGACTGAAACTGGATTTTGCTTCAGTGAATTTCAGTTTTTTAGAAACAGTATATAAAGAAAGAGTCTCCATCTCTATTTTTCTCCTAAATAACTTCTTCAGGAAAATAAAGGAGATGATAGACCTAGATATAGATATGGATCTCAAGGGACCTGTGGCTTTTTATAATCATTATGACAATCTTATCCTCACTTGATAGATAAGGAAACAGAGGCTTAGAGAGGATAATGATTTGTCCAAGATCATGAGAGATGGTATATCAGGATTTAAATTCAGGACTTTCTAGCCTACATGGGAGGGGAGTTTGGGGGAGAATAGATACATGTATATGTATGGCTGAGTTGCTACGCCATTCATCTGAAACGATCACAATATTATTAATCAGCTACACTCCAATAAAAATTCTAAAAAATAATAAATAAAATAGGGGGTATGCAGATAAAATTAATTAATTTAGGGCTGCCTATCTTCACGATTTTGTTGTTGTTGTTAGTTCTCTCACAGTACTGCAGACTTCCCTGATAGCTCAGTTGGTAAAGAATCTGCCTGCAATGAAGAGGACCCTGGTTCGATTCCTGGGTCAGGAAGATCCGCTGGAGAAGGGATAGGCTATCCACTCCAGTATTCTGGCCTGGAGAATTCCATGGGCTGTATAGTCCATGGGGTTGCAAAGAGCTGGACTCCACTGAGCGACTTTCGCGCTCTTTCACAGTACCACAGTGAAAGCATTGGGCTGTACTCAGTGGGCTTCCCAGGTGGCGCTAGTGGTAAAGAAACAAAACACAAAACCTGCCTGCCAATTCAGGAGATGTAGCAGATCAGGGTTCAATCCCTGGGCTGGGAAAATCCCCTGGAGGGTGGCATGGCAATTCACTCCAGTATTCTTGCCTGGAGAATCCCACAGACAGGAACCTGGCAGGCTACAGTCTATGAAGTCTTGGAGTTGGACACGACTGAAGCTTGGGCTGTACTCAGTGGGCTTCCCAGGTGGCGCTAGTGGTAAAGAAACAAAACACAAAACCTGCCTGCCAATTCAGGAGATGTAGCAGATCAGGGTTCAATCCCTGGGCTGGGAAAATCCCCTGGAGGGTGGCATGGCAATTCACTCCAGTATTCTTGCCTGGAGAATCCCACAGACAGGAACCTGGCAGGCTACAGTCTATGAAGTCTTGGAGTTGGACACGACTGAAGCGACCTAATACTCATGCATACTCAGTAAATTTTTATTGTTTCCAGTGGCTCTGGGGGAAAAAAAAGTACCCTCAAAGCATTTTCCTTCTTGGTAGAAACATTATTATTGTTAATTTTTAGGAATAGGAAAATGAGTTTTGGATGTTAGAAAATTGCCCCTGGGCAAGCTTGCTCACCCATCTTCTTGGAGAGCAGCAACTTTATTTTCTAAAAGGAGATTATTGTCATTTGAGCCTCTGTAAGATTTGCAAGGGCTGTGAAATATGTTTAGGGATCATGTATGGGCAGAGGTGATCCATATTGTGGATCATTTGTCTACTTAGTTGATGGATAGTTGGTCATTTTTCTTTTCTTTTTTTTTTTTCCATCTTAAGCCCTTGAGTCTTGATCAGCGGAGTCTTTGATTTTCTGTCTTGGCACATACAGTTGTTACCGGAGCATGCCACTCAAGTTTCATCCTATTTCCTTCATGGCAGGGAAGCAGCCACATAGCTTTTGACAAAACAACCTTCCTGGAGGTGTCAACAGTGGCAGTTGAGGTTAAGCATCGCTCTTGTATAGATGCTGAGTCTCATATCTCATCGAATGCAGAGACTCGTTTAAAAAATTTTGCGTTTCAGCATCCTGGATTGAAGCAGTTCCATTCATAAGAGAGCCAGGAAATGCATTATATTCTTCCCGGCTAACTAGTTCGTATGCTACTATGTGCTGCTATGTGCTAGCCTTTCCCTTCTCCGGGGGAATCTTCCCAACCCAGGGGTCGAACCCAGGTCTCCCACATTGCAGGTGGATTCTTTACCAGCTGAGCTATCAGGGAAGCCCCTTTCACTTTGTGTAAACGCTGAGTCTCATATCTCACCAAATGCAAAGACTTGTTTTAAAAAATTCCATTTCAACATCCTGGAATGAAACAGTTCAGTTGCTAAGAAAGCAGGGAGATGCATTGTATTCTTCCCAGCTAACTAGTTCATATGCTACTATGTGCTACTGTGTGCTATCCCCAGGGTGTCTTTGCAGCTAAATTATAAAGGAAAAAAACAAGGACAACATTCCTCACGTCACTTGCTTTCTTTGTAGTCAGGCTTGGGGTTTATGAGGGTAGAGTTCAGCCAGTCCTCAAAGTTACTTATGTAAGGACCACACCCTCCACCAATGAGAAAACAACATGCCCTTCTCTACTCTATTCTGTCAGATGGTCTGTGTAGGTAACTTTGTATGACAAGAAGCAGGTAACTGAGCTAATGTGCTAGCTTTTGTCACTGAAGTCATCAAGCTAATGCAACAGACCTTAGAGTTGCAAAGAGCTCTTGGAGATACCCTAGCTTCCAGCTTGTGTGTGTGTGTGTGTGTGTGTGTGTGTGTGTGTGCGCATGTTGTGTCCGACTTTTTGTGACCCCATGTTAACAGTAGCCCACCAGGCTCCTCTGTCCATGGAATTTCCTAGGCAAGAATACTGGAGCGGGTTGCCCTTTCCTCCTCCAGGGGAATCTTCCTGACCTAGGGATCGAACCCATATTTGTGTTTCCTGCATTGGCAGACAGATCCTTTACCACTGAGCCACCTGGGTACTAATTAAGAAGCTGTAAGGTTACGTGACACGTCCAAGGGCACAGAGTTAGGAATAGTATTAGCAAAGCGAGACCTGATATGGACTTTGGTGTTCTGGGTTCTTTCCAATCTTAGTGCTGCGCACTGCATGCATGCTCAGTGGTGTCTGACTCTCTGCAGCCCCATAGGCTGTAGCCCACTGGGTTCCTCTGTCCGTGGGATTTTTCAGACAAGAATAATGGAGTGGTTTGCCATTTTCTTCTCCAGGGGATCTTCCCCACCCAGGGATTGAGGCTGTGTCTCCAGCATTGAAGGCAAATTCTTTAGCACTGAGCCACCAGGGAAGCCCTTTTTAGTGCTTATATGACACAAATATATGGAGTTTAAGAATTACTTAAGAGATAACACCAAGAAAATGTATATTATCAGAAACAATCATCTTAGAGTGTACTATTTTGTAACCCTTAGAAGAGGTTGCTGAGTTTAAGCTATGCTGACACTTAGCAGCTGGAGGAAAACTGTTAGCTCTTTTCCCATTGACTTCAGTAAAAGTAAATAAAATTGTTAGAAAAATAAGCACATGTATTTAAGTTGATCTGTGGAAGTTTCTGAGAAATGAAGGAACTTCCTCCACAGAATTTGGAGGAAAAGTGCCCACCATGGAATTTTCCAGACAAAGATCCTGGAGTATGTTGCTGTTTCCTTCTCTAGGGGATCTTCTCAACTCAGGGATCGAACCCAGGTCTCCTTCACTGCAGGAGGATGCTTTACCGTCTGAGTGACTAGGGAAGTCCATAATAGGCATAGACTTTGCTAAACAGAAATAAAGGTGATGTCATGCCCTTTTAGAATTTTCTGATCCTGTTGAAGTTCTAGGGTCCATTGTTTTTATCCTGGTACTGTCTTTGCCTTTGTCTTGATACGATTTCTAATAGTCCTAACTATCTCCTGCCTCTACTTTGTGAATATCCAGAATCCAGACCTTTTCTTTCTTCTTTATAAGTAAACTCGACTGTTCTTTTCTATACAAATGTACACAACTCGTTTGCAATAAATTTATAGCAGAAGAAAGAAAATCACTTTAATTCTATTTAGATGCTATGTGAATTCAGGTGAAAAACAACCCTCTGACCATTATTTTCCTCTCTGTGGCAGAGTGGCTTAATTTATTCTGTATCTACTACTTATTAACTTTAAAATTTTTTAAAATTGAAACATAGTTGGTTTATAGTGTTTCAGATGTACAGTAAAGTGTTTCAGTTATACATTTGTATATATTGTATATATAATATATATTATATATATATTTTTTCTTTTTCAGATTGTTTCTCTTATAGGTTATTACAAGATACTGAATAACGTTCCCTGTGCTATTAGCAGGTCCTGTTGGCTATGTAGTTTATGTGTAACAATATGTACCTGTAAATCCCAAATTCCCAGTTTATCCCTTGCTACCTTTCCCCTTTGGGAACCATAAGTTTTTCTAGGTCTGTGAGTCTGTTTCTGTTTTATAAATAAGTTCATTTGTATATATTTTTTAAGATTCCTACTTTCTACTTTTTTTAAGATTCCTATTTAGATAACTACTTAGTGACATTGGCATGTTATTTAACTCTGTTGAAGAAAGCTGAGCACCGAAGAATTGATGCTTTTGAACTGTGGTGTTGGAAAAGACTTGAGAGTCCCTTGGACTGCAAGGAGATCCAACCAGTCCATCCTAAAGGAAATCGGTCCTGGGTGTTCTTTGGAAGGAATGATGCTAAAACTGAAACTCCAGTACTTTAGCCACCTCATGTGAAGAGCTGACTCATTGGAAAAGACTCTGATGCTGGGAGGGATCGGGGGCAGGAGGAGAAGGGGACAACAAAGGATGAGGTGGCTGGATGGCATCACTGACTCGATGGACGTGAGTCTAAGTGAACTCCGGGAGTTGTTGATGGACAGGGAGGCCTGGCGTGTTGCGATTCATGGGGTCGCGAAGAGTTGGACATGACTAAGCTGGACTGGACTGAACTGAGCTGAACTGGACTGAACCTAGCCCAACTCATGAGTACTGCGAGCACAGTAATGGCCCCTACCTTGTAAGTTTGAAGTGACAATGAAAAGAAAGTAAATAGACTCTTCTCTTCCTCTTTGTTCCATCACTACTATTAGCAGTCACAGTAGCAGTTTAGTTCTCTCAGTGCGTTGACCTATAAATCATTTGGCTTAAATGAGGACAGCAATTATGCTAGCTAAACAAAGTCAAGTTTATTTACTAAAGAGCTGGAATCAATTTGGGGGCTATTTAGAAATATTAAAATAAACTTGTGCTTGTTATGAGCGCTGCCTTTTAATGACATCCAGTCATGCTTCTCCCCATTTTTTCTAACTCCCTCAGCCTGTGGGCCCTTTTCCCAGCTGCTCAGAGTTGGGAACTATGGGAATGGAAAGAAAGAAATGCAAATGTGGCATTACCAGCCTTGTGATAATTCCCTCTTCAGATTTCTACTTCCTTTAGACCTCAAATAGCCTTCTTCCCCAAACAGATCGATCTTCACCTCACAAACAAAAATCCATGCAATGTGATCCAGGAACATGACAGTTTGAAGTGATTCTCCCTTCCCAGGCTGACCCAAGCACTTTTTTACGCTTATTAATTCACTGGAGAGTTGTGTTTGCTCTGTTTCTATTCCAAGTGCTCAAATCCAGAATTTAATACCTGGAAAATATTTTTGTTTTTTGATTTATAAATTGACTGTGGCCCAATAGTGGACATGTTGCTATAAAACCTTCCATTTCTGCCCAAGTGGTGATAATAGTTCATTTGTTTCTCTCTCATTTCCTGGGTTCTTAAATTTGAAGTCCTTTCAGTTACCATTTTACTGCCTTTGTTGTTGTTGTTCAGTTTCTAATTCATGTCCAACCCTGTGACTCCATAAACTGTGGCATGCCAGGCTTCCCTGTCCTTCACTATGTCCTGGAAAGTGAAAGTTGCTCCATTGTGCCCGACTCTTTGTGACCCCATGGACTCTACAGTCCATGGAATTCTCCAGGCCAGAATACTGGAGTGGGTAGCCTTTCCCTTCTCCAGGGGTATCTTCCCAACCCAGGGACTGAACCTAGGTCTTCCTCACTGCAGGCGGATTCTTTACCAGTTGAGCCACCAGGGAAGCCCACTGTGTCCTGGAGTTTGCTCAGATTCATGTTCATTGAGCAACTGATGCCATCCATCTCATCTTCTGCTGCCCTCTTCTCCTTTTGCCTTCAATCTTTCCCAGCATCAGGGTTTTTTTTTTTCTAATGAGACAACTCTTTGCATCAGGTGCCCAAAGTATTGGAGCTCCCACTTTAGCCTCAGTCCTTCCAATGAGTATTTAGGGTTGGTTTCCTTTAGGATTTACAGGTTTGATCTCCTGCTATCCAAGGGACTCTCAAGAATCTTCTCTGGCACCACAATTCGGAAGCATCAGTTCTTCAGTGCTCAGCTTTCTTTATGGTCCAACTCTCACATCTGTACACAACTACTGGGAAAACCATAGCTTTGACTATACAGACCTTTGTTGGCAAAGTGATGTCTCTGCTTTTTAATATACTGTCTAGGTTTGTCATAGCTTTCCTTCCAAGGAGCAAGTGTCTTTAATTTCCTACCTTAGTTTTTTCATTTCTTCTTTCCTATTATCTTTTATTTTATTTAGTTTAAATTCAGATTGTTACCTGGAATAGGGTTTAAAAAAATTCTCATTCAGAGCTATTTTTGCATGTATTTGCCAACAGGGCATTGTTTCTGTTCATCACTTCTGAAACACTGAAAGCACTTGCAAAAACATGCATAAATTCTTTGTTTTAAAGTTACACTAATTATCCTAGGTTTTAAGTGATGAAATCCTGAAATAACATTTTCAGAAGGAATCTCCCAGTCCCATCCTTTTCAGAATTCTGTAGCTAGGTTTGACTCAATCTGACTTTTAGATTTATAAGTTACTGTTCAGTTGCTCAGTCATGTCTGACTCTTCATGACCCCATGGACTTTTACACACCAGCCTCCTCTGTCTTTCACCTTTTCTGTTCTTTTTCTTCTAAGCAATTAACGAATGATATATTATTTATTTGTTATTTTACTTATTTCATTCTGGCTTCCCACTAGACTATAAGCACCGTGAAGAAGCACCACTAAATTAATTTAAACTTAGTAAAATTCAAATTTCAGTTCCTCAGTAGTACTAGCTACACTTCAGGTGTTTAATACTTGTGCCCAGCTACTACACTGAACGATGATGATATTGTTCTTTTTCATCAGTGCTGGAAGTTTTATTTAACAGTGTTTATATTGAGCAACAGTAACTATGGAATGGTTATTAGTAACTCCATGTGAAGGAGCACATGCATGAATGAGTATTGTTATTGGCTTGTGCCGATGTGCCGAAAAACGCTGGATGAATCTTGTTTGAGTAATCATTTACAAAGGTCATTTTGGCTTTTAATTCAGGAGTGTTGACATAGCCCCAGCCAGATTCAAAATACCAGATTTGTCATTAGTTAAACGAAAGTGTACAGCAGTGGTTAAAAGCGTGACTGGCGGTCAGTTCTTAGCCATGGTACGCAGCTATCATGGCCGAGTTACCCAAATAGGGATAATAAAACTCTTATAACCTCATAACGTGGTAAGAATTTAGTAAGATAATGTACACATAGTGCCTGGCACAGTGGCTGACCCAAGATGCTTAATAAATGAGCATTATTTCTTTTACAATAGTAAACAGATACATATCTGTTTTTGAAAATGTCCATTTTGTTATAATTTGGCAGACATTTTTTAAAAGTAGTACTGTCTACAGTCAAAGCTTATATTTACTGTCTTTTAAGTATGAAATTTCATAGCCTTGATTAAAAAATTTTTCCCATGGGACTTAAATTTTCTTCCTTTAATTTTTATGACTATAAAAATATCTAATCTCTGAAGAAAAGAATGCTTCACTCTATTTTTTATAGGCAACTTGAATTTTAAAATGAATGCACAGATAACTCTTGAGTTTCCTTTGAGGGGAGCTCACAAAGAATTTATTCCCAGATACATTTATTTTAAAAGGCATCTCTTTGGAAAAAACTATTTTAAAATCTGTTTAATTAAAATGAATAAATTAGTGGTTATTTACCTAAGGATAAATTTCAGGTTTTATTTAGAAACCTGTCTGTTGTGCTATGATTTAATTTCTGGAAAAATAATTACAGCATTTTTCGTTAACAATAATGCCTGATTTAGCTAGAGATATTGCCTCACTTTTACATATTATAATGTTTCTTTCCTGCAAATTGAAAATAGCATTTGTTGCTACAAAAATAACAGGCAGTTAATTGTATACTACCAAAATATCAGCTGACTTTTTGTAAAGTGAATACCCTTCATTTTGTGTGTGTGTGTGTGTGCTTTTACTCTGACATTTATGGTACTTTTATTTTTAGTATAAACTTGTACTCATATTTCATAGCCACCTTAACTTCTCAAGTTCATATTAGAGGTGACTTGAATTTTTCTCCTAAGTTTTTCATTAACAAATATCTGTCCATTTTTAGGCCATGAAAATATATTAGATATGTAATATCCTAAATAAGAAAAGAATTTGAAAAATAATAGAAAAAAAATAACAAAATTTAAAAAGGGAAAAAACACATTTTAGGATATGATAAGAAACCACAAGTCAAGCTGTGTTCCTTTAAAATATTTTTTAAATTTCTTTTTAATTGAAGGATAATTGCTTTACAATATTTTCTTGCTTTCTGCCATGCATCGACATGAATCAGCCATAGGTATACTTATCTCCCCTCTCTCTTGAACCTCCCTCCTGCCTCTTACCCCATCCCACCTCTTGAGGTTGTCACAGAGCACCTGATTTGAACTTGCCATGTTATATAGCAAATTTCCATGAGCTATCTAATTGTATATACAAGCCATGTTCTTAGGTACAACTTAATAGTAATAAAGATGACATTTTTTATTAAAAAAAATACATTAGAGAAAGAAGCAGATTCAGTTCAGTTCAGTCTTTCAGTCATGTCCGACTCTTTGCGACCCCATGAATCACAGCATGCCGGGCCTCCCTGTCCATCACCAACTTCCAGAGTTTACGCAAACTCATGTCCATCATGTCAGTGATGCCATCCAGCCATCTCAACCTCTGCTGTCCTCTTCTCCTCCTGCCCCCAATCCCTCCCAGCATCAGAGTCTTTTCCTATAAGTCAACTCTTCACATGAGGTGGCCAAAGTTTCAGCCTCAGCATCAGTCCTTCTAGGGAACACCCAGGACTGATCTCCTTTAGGATGGACTGGTTGGATCTCCTTGCAGTCCAAGGGACACACAAGAGTCTTCTCCAACACCACAGGTCAAAAGCATCAATTCTTCAGCACTCAGCTTTCTTCACAGTCCAACTCTCATATCCATACATGACTACTGGAAAAACCATAGCCTTGATGAGACAGACCTTTGTTGACAAAGTAATGTCTCTGCTTTTGAATATGCTGTCTAGGTTGGTTATAACTTTCCTTCCAAGGAGTGTCTTTTAATTTCATGGCTGCAGTCACCATCTGCAGTGATTTTGGAGTCCCCCAAAATAAGTCCAACACTGTTTCCACTGTTTCCCCCATCTATTTCCCAGAAGCAGATTAAACACATACATTTATTCTGCTCCTGCCAAAAATGATGATAGTGAAGGGATTTTAAAAATGCAGAAACTTGGTAAGACCAAGGGACCCTGGAAAATCCAGAAATGATTGTAAATAGCCTACACATCCTGAGAAACTGAAACCCAAGCCTCTAGGGAGAGACGTTAAGGTTCACATCAGAAAGGCTCAGCAGTGAGGGTGAGGTGAAAACAGGAGGAAGAGGTGGCAGTGTATTTCAAGAGAACTTGGACCCCAAGTACCTCCCCACTGTCCAGGAGGACTGGAAGTTTACTCCATGGAGAATGTGAAGTGGAGAACTCTCGAGTGGGAGATACCAAGGCACAGAGAGAGGGTAGAGGACTAAGTGAAATACCTAATAAGTAGTGAGAAATCCTCAGGGTACTTCAGTTCCTGCCCCACATTTTGGAAGTCAGATATGTATTCTCTAGGTATGAAACCAGAAAATACTTCTTTGAAGCCTGTGATCCATTTGTGCAGAAGACTTAGAGGTACTAACAGTTGGGATCTCCAAGGGGAACAGCCCAACCAGATTACTCTGCAGTGAAGCCCACCTGTTAACAAGACCCACCCATTGACACAGACTTTCCAGTCAGTTTTTTAGTGCTCCATCTTCAAGGTGAGGAACAATCAGTGATCACCAGACATTTGAAGAAATCCAGAGACCAAAACAAACCTAGATTAAACAAGGAAATTGACAGAAACAAAGACAAGGATGAATAAAATTTTAAAATACTGTTATTAATATTCTCAGAAATATCAAAGAATACACTGCAATTAGGAAATAAGAAGAGGTACTTTAAGGAAAGAAACATGAAGGGCATGAAAATGTACTCCTGAAAACTAAAAGTTGATGAAGGACAATTAGAAATTAAAATGTATTTTGAAGATAAAGTTGAGGAAGCCACTCAAAAAGTAGAACAAAAATAACAGGAAATGGAAAACAAAAGAGAATAGACAAGAAAATTAGAGACTCCGTCCAAGAGATCCTATTCTGAATAATAAACTTTTTTTTAATGAAAATTTTAAAAAATATAGTGAAGAAATTGTGCAAGAAATAACTCAAAATTTACTAGAATTTAAGGAAAGTGATTTTCAAATTTAAAAGGCTTATTGAGTTCCTAATATATTGAATTAAAAAAAAAAACATTCCTACCCTGATGTTTTCATGAAAACAACAGAGGAGAAAACTGAAGATCGCCAAATTCCAGAACTTGCAGAAAGGAAAAAAAAAAAAAAGCCCTTAATAGAATACTGAGAAACAGAATGATCCTTGTCATCTCAGGAAAAACAGTGAAGACACAAGAACAATGCCTTCAAAATTACAGGGCAAAAATAGTTTGCAGTATGAAATTTGAAACTGAGACAAACTATGAAAGTAGACTAAACACATTTACAGTTATATAAAGTTTCAGAAATTACCTTTCTCATCATACTCTTTTCTCAGAAAGTTCCAGAAGTATGTGCTTTTCCAAGATTTTTTTTTTAATATAAATTTACTTAATTGGAGGCTAATTACTTTACAGTACTGTATTGGTTCTGTCATACATCAACATGAATCTGCCATGGGTGTACATGTGTTCCCCATCTTGAACCCCCTTTCCACCTCCCTCCCTGTACCATCCCTCTGGGTCATCCCAGTGCACCAGCCCCGAGCATCCTGTATCATGCATCGAACCTGGACTGGTGATTCATTACACATATGATATTATACATGTTTCAATGCCATTCTCCCAAATCATCCCACCCTTGCCCTCTTCCTCAGAGTCCAAAAGACTGCTCTGTACATCTGTATCTCTTTTGCTGTCTTGTATACAGGGTTATCGTTACCATCTTTCTAAATTCCATATATATGTGTTAGTATACTGTATTGGTGTTTTTCTTTCTGGCTTACTTCACTCTGTATAGTAGGCTCCAGTTTCATCCACCTCATTAGAACCGATTCAAATGTATTCTTTCTAATGACTGAGTAATACTCCATTGTGTATATGTACCACAGCTTTCTTATCCATTCATCTGCTGATGGACATCTAAGTTTCTTCCATCTAGATTACTTCCAGAAGTATATGCTTTTCCAAGATTAAAAAAGAAAAAGAAAACTTTAAGAAAATGGGAAAGTTGGGATCTAGGAAACAAGGATCTAAGATAGGAGAAAGGTGAGGGTAATGAAGAGGAAGATGATGAATTTGGGTACTATGATGAAAGGCTGCTGGAGGCTTAGAAAGTCATCAGTTCTGGTCATGATAGGAATATGTAGAGAGCAGAGAGAGATGCCCACAGAAAGAGGAAAAGGATAGTCTAGATGGTGTTTAAATGTACTGAAAGAAGACCACCACTTCTGGTGGAGAGTAAAGGAATGAAATTAATAAAAGTACATTGGAGAACTAAGGGTCAAGGGTAAGATAGTTATGAATGAAGAGAAAAGATTGTACAAAAAAGGAAATTTAACCCTGGTGTACTGTGAGTGGCAATTGCACAGACACAATGAACTGCACTTTGGTCTAACCAATTCTGATATACATGTAGCTTTACCTTCTGTGATGCTCATCCTCATTGGATCTCCAGCTTCATTCCTCGTTATGCCCTCCCTCTTCAAGTCATTCCCCAGCAACTCTGAACTGGTGGTTTCCTAACTGTACGAAACTGACTCTTATCCTCACTCTTCTCTTTTCTCTTGTGGTTTACCTGGTTCATACATCATGAACTGAAGACCTGAAGGAAGGCTTTTAGGAACTGAATGCCCTCCCCTTCCCAGTAGGAGGTGCTTACCTAGTCTTCTGCGCTCTGCTTGCCACATTGTATCATAAATGATCCTTTTGATGTCTCTCCGCACTGTACCATACACTTCTAAAGGTCTTTACCTTGCCTTCTGTGATGTAGTCCTTCTTTGAGGGAGGTTTTGTTCTGTAGACCCACCCCTAATCTAGCTCTCTTGAACTCTTTACTATGCTTTACATTACCTGTAATGTGCTCATTTCCTAAATACACCTTTTCTTTTCCTTGTTTTTGTTTTTGTTTTGTTTTTATTCCCTCTAAAATTTCCTCATCTCTGTAAGATGGACACATTTTCAAGGAAGGCTTTGTTAGTGCTGGATCTTCTGTGAGTTTGATGGGGTGCCAAGGGTTATTTTCTTAACAAGAGTACCTACTATTGAGCAGTTATTTTTGTATTCAGCCAAATGCAGGTGATCACTGGAACTGACATTTTTTGTTTTGACTATTTTCTGTTGCATCACTTTCTAACAGCATATTAGGACTACCTCTGTTTCTGAGGATAAATGAAAAATAGTATTTTGAAAGGAGTGCATTTTTATATTTGTCAACAAAATATTAAGCGGTATTAAATAATAGGAATACGAAAAAGTTCAGAATGGTTTGAGAGTTTTACCTTATCTGCCTAGTCATGAACTTTCCACGGGCTTATAAAGTTATGTACGTTGAACTTGATATGCTCTGATACCTAGAGCGGTACACAAGGTCTTCTGTCAGAGTGAAATACCTGCCCCCGTGTAACCATTATGCTGATATTTGGATCTGTAAAACTGTGTCTTACTACAACAGATCAAACAAATTGAAATAATGAGTAGTCTTTGATAAGGTATGAGACCTCCATGTCTTCTTATCAGATTAATCAGTGTTTGAGTGATATGGCACACAGGGAGAGATGAAATTAAGATGAAAATTAGCATCTTTTAATAATGGATCTGAGAAGCAGAGTAGGGGTGATGTGACCATGTGCATTATAATACATCAGTAAGCTGATCTGATTTTCACTTGTACATAATTGCTTTTTTTTTCCTCTAAAGTCCTGTATCAATCCTGATAAGTGTTCAACTTAAATATCTTTACTTCTAATAACCTTCAGTTTAGTTCAGTTCAGTCGCTCAGTCGTGTCCAACTCTTTGTGAACCCATGAATTGCACCACGCACCCTGTCCATCACCAACTCCCGGAGTTCACTCAGACTCACATCCATTGAGTCAGTGATGCCATCCAGCCATCTCATCCTTGGTCATCCCCTTCTCCTCCTGCCCTCAATCCCTCCCAGCATCAGAGTCTTTTCCAGTGAGTCAACTCTTCACATGAGGTGGCCAAAGTACTGGAGTTTCAACTTTAGCATCATTCCCTCCAAAGAAATCCCAGGGCTGATCTTCAGAATGGACTGGTTGGATCTCTTTGCAGTCCAAGGGACTTTCAAGAGTCTTTTCCAACACCACAGTTCAAAAGCTTAGGGAGATGTATTTATGTTTTGGAAAAGTGGGATGAATTCAGCACAACATTTGCTTAAAGGTGGCATTTCCCATTTTGTGGGTTGTGACCATTTCTAAAATTATTTTGTACCATGGGTCCTTTAAGGAACTGTACTGAAAATTCAGAGCTAATTGCCTGCCATGTTCTGTTTATTGTTTAACATCCTTTGCTCTAGGTAATGCTGAGGAAGGTAATCTTGGCAACAGGGTAGTTAAATATTAAAATGTTTTGTCTTATCTGTGGGTCAGAGCTCTTCTCACTGTACCTGTAAAGTTTTATGATTTACTATTTTTAGGGACCATTTAATACATCATAATGAAATTTGAATTCAAGAGTTTCAATTTCACTAAGGATAAATTTAGAACATTTTTTTTGTCTGTCTCTCCACCCAGCTGGGTTACGTCAGGCCCAGATAACTCTTTGTTTGCCTTTGTTAAAAGATATGTTGACCTGCACTACTTTAGTGTAGGGCAGTACCATGGAAAAAGGATGTTTAGCAATTAAGATATATATCATATAAAGTCCTGATTTCCTCATGACTTTTGTTTTGTATTAGTCAGTGACACCAAGTTTAGTTTTGGAAACTTTCTACCAGGTTTCGTACAATATCAGTGAATAGTAACCCTCAAGGCTGATGTACAAGAAGAGGAAATTTGAAAAAAAAATTATTGAGGGAAGTGGCAGGTGGGGTGGGTGAGATGGTCTTCTTGACTTCTTTTTCCAAAATGTTCTCTGAATTCTGCTCAGTTGAGGAATGAATTGACAGAAAAAAAATCTATATTCTTATTTGTACCCTGAGAGAATATGTCCCCAGTGAATATTTTCCCGCCTCTTCTGAGAATCCATGCCCAACAACTCTTTACTTCTGGGAAGATTGGAACATCTTGAATAATGTTTACTTTTTAAAAGTTTGATCATCTTTTGCTGGTGGTAGCCAGGGGTTTTGTTAAGGGCTATAATCTGTCTCATGCCCTGATTTTAGTTGCTTTCTTTGTTTCATTTTCTAGTTCTTTTCTTTTTCTCTCTCTCTTTACTTTCTCTCTTTAGCAGTATTCTGTACCCAGCACAACTGAAGCTTAACTCATCCGCCTCTTCTGAAATCCATGCCCAACAACTCTTTACTTCTGGGAAGATTGGAACATCTTGAATAATGTTTACTTTTTAAAAGTTTGATCATCTTTTGCTGGTGGTAGCCAGGGGTTTTGTTAAGGGCTATAATCTGTCTCATGCCCTGATTTTAGTTGCTTTCTTTGTTTCATTTTCTAGTTCTTTTCTTTTTCTCTCTCTCTTTACTTTCTCTCTTTAGCAGTATTCTGTACCCAGCACAACTGAAGCTTAACTCAGATCTTCTGTGGACTACTTGAAATAGGAGTTTTACAGGGAATGACTCATCAGGGATTTTTATTTGGTGAATATAAACTTCTTTTTTGTTTTTCCATCTTACCAGTTTAATATTTTTTTAAATAGAATAAATAAAGTAATGGTGGGAAATACACACAAATCTCTATGTAGAGTAACTCATAATTATTTGTGTAGATAGTTCTTCCTCAAGGAGATGTAGCATCACTGTCTACCCCTTAAGAATGTTCTATACATACTGACCTCCTTCCCAAAGGTCTTGTGTAATGGTGGCGAGGAAAGTCACTTTATCATGGGAAGACCTGAAAAATGCTGCCAAGGTCAGCATAGACCATGTGGAGTCAGGATATCAACATGTACCAGTCTTGGTATGGTGTGATGAGGTCTCTGTGTCTTTCTTCCAAAATCTATAACTCCATTCTAACCATGAGAAAAAAATCAGTCAAACCCCTCCAGAGAGACATCCTACAGAATAGCAAAGTGCAGCAGTCCCCAGAAAACTGCCAAGGTCATCATTGCAGGTTGAATTGTGTCCCCCCAGAAGAAATGTTCATGTCCTACTGCGCTGTACAAATTAATGTGACCTCATTTGTTTATTTATTTTTAATTTAAAATTCTTTTAAGTTGAAGTGTGGTTGATTTTATAGTGTTGCATTAGTTTCAGGTATACAGCAAAGTGATTCCGTTTCATGTATTGTTTTCCCATATGTGGTATTATAAAATATTGAGTACAGTTCCCTGTGTTTGCAGTATGACTTTGTGGGTTGTCTGTTTTGGACTTCCCTGGTGGCTCAGATGGTAAAGCGTCTGTCTACAATGTGGGAGACCAGGGTTCAAGCCCTGGGTTGGAGAGATCCCCTGGAGAAGGAAATGGCAATCCATTCCAGTACTATTGCCTGGAAAATCTCATGGACAGAGGAGCCTGGTAGGCTAGTCTACGGGGTCGTAGCATAGACCATGTGGAGTCAGGATATCAACATGTACCAGTCTTGGTATGGTGTGATGAGGTCTCTGTGTCTTTCTTCCAAAATCTATAACTCCATTCTAACCATGAGAAAAAAATCAGTCAAACCCCTCCAGAGAGACATCCTACAGAATAGCAAAGTGCAGCAGTCCCCAGAAAACTGCCAAGGTCATCATTGCAGGTTGAATTGTGTCCCCCCAGAAGAAATGTTCATGTCCTACTGCCCTGTACAAATTAGTGTGACCTCATTTGTTTATTTATTTTTAATTTAAAATTCTTTTAAGTTGAAGTGTGGTTGATTTTATAGTGTTGCATTAGTTTCAGGTATACAGCAAAGTGATTCTGTTTCATGTATTGTTTTCCCATATGTGGTATTATAAAATATTGAGTACAGTTCCCTGTGTTTGCAGTATGACTTTGTTGGTTGTCTGTTTTGGACTTCCCTGGTGGCTCAGATGGTAAAGCGTCTGTCTACAATGTGGGAGACCAGGGTTCAAGCCCTGGGTTGGAGAGATCCCCTGGAGAAGGAAATGGCAATCCATTCCAGTACTATTGCCTGGAAAATCCCATGGACAGAGGAGCCTGGTAGGCTAGTCTACGGGGTCGCAAAGAATTGGACACAACTGAGCGACTTCACTTTCACTTTCCCTGAGTTCGCAGTATGACTTCGTTGTTGTCTGTTTTATATACAGCAGTGTGTTTATGCTATTTGATTCTGGAAAGACTGTCTGGAGGAGGGCATGCAGCCCATTCCACTATTTTTGCCTGAGGAATCCCATGGACAGAGGAGCTACAGTCTGTAGGGTCACAGAAAATTGGACAAGACTGAAGTGACTGAGCATGCAGGCACAGTGTGTTTATGTAATCCCAAACTCCTAATTTATCCCTTTCCCCTCTCCCCTTCAGTAAACATAAATTTATTATGTCTGTGGGTCTGTTTTGTTTTATAAATTCATCTGTATCACTTTTTTAAGATTCCACATATAAGCAATTCATATGATATTTGTCTTTCTCTGTCTGGCTTACTTCTAGTGTGATAATCTCTAGGTCCATCCATGTTGCTGCAAATGGCATTATTTAACTCTTTTTATAGAGTAATATTCTACTCTCTCTCTATATATATATATATGTTTATACACCACATCATATTTGTCTGTTCATCTATTGATGGACATTTAGGCTGCTTCCATGTCTTAGCAACTGTAAATAGTGCTGAAGCAAACACTGGGGTCTGTGGATGTTTTCACATTATGGTTTTCTCTGGATATATTCCCAGGGTTTGGATCACTGGATCAGGTGGTAGCTCTGTTTTTAGTTTTTTAAGAAATCTCTGTACTGCTCTCCATAGTGGCTGAACCAATTTCGTTTGGCTGTGAACCCCTCATTCAGAGAGGGTTGATGAACCAAGTTACCATGAGATCATACTGGATTGGGGTGAACACGAAATCCACTGACTGGTGTCCCTATGAAAAGAAGGGAATTTGGACTCAGAGACACACCAAGCAGAGGTCATACAGAGGCAGAGACAGAGACTGAAGTGATGCATCTACAAGCCAAGGAAAACCAAAGGCTAGCAGCGACTGTCAGAAGCTAGAGGAGCAAGGAAGGATTCTTCCCTGTAACCTTCACAGACAGCTCGCTCTGTTGACACCTTGATTTTGGACTTCTCACCTCCAGAATTATCAGAGAATAAATTTATGTTTTAAGTCACCTGAAGTCATCAAAAGCATGGAAACTTTGAGTAATGGTCAAATGGTCAAATGGGTACTAAATGTAATGTGGTATTGTGAATAGGATTCCAGGAAAGAAAACAAAAAACAAAGGTAAAAAGATGAAGAAACTCTGAATAAAGTATTGACTTAGCTAATAATAAAATGTTGATACTGATTCATTGTGACAAATATACCATATTAATATATTAACAAGGGAATAGAGAATTCGAGAATTTTCTGCGCAATCTTCATAATTTTTCTGTAAACCTAAAATGATTCGGAAATTTAAAATTTTATTTTAAAATACTGTAGTTTTAGTAAAAGGCTGCAGTTTTAAAAGGGTGGCAGGTGGTGAGAAGGCACCAGAATCTACTTTAGCTGATTAATTAAACCACAGGGTACTTTTGAGTCAAAAATTTCCACTGATAAAGTATATGCCCCTTTAAAAGTCAATTTGTTGTGGCCTTTTTCACAGAGCTAGAACAAAAATTTTTTTAATTTTTGTAGAAATACAGAAGATCTCAAATAGCCAAAACAATCTTGAGAAAGATGAATTGGAAGAATCAGGGTAACTTACTTCAGACTATAGTACAAAGTTACAGTCATCCAAACTATATGGTACTGACACAAAAACAGACATATGAATCAATAGAACGATAGGTTAGAAAACCCAGAAATAAACCCATGCATCTAATATGAATTCATCTACAACAAAGGAGGCAAGAATATACCATAGAGAAAAGACAGTCTCTTCAATAAGTGGTGCTGGGAAAACAGGGCAGCTACATGTAAAATAATGAAATTGAAACATTCTCTGACATCATACCCAACAGTAAACTCAAAATTAGTTAACAATCTAAATGCAAAATGAGGCACTATAAAACTCCTGGAGGAAAACATAAGTAAAACACACTTTGACATAAATATCAGCAATATCTTTTTAAATCTGTCTCCTAGAGTGATGGAAACACAAACAAAACAAAACAGGAAGTCAGTTTATTGTAGCAACCAGTATATAAGACTGTAAGTCCATTGTTAGTCATGGAGATAGTATGATGTAGAAGGTACACATTTTGATGAAAGGTTTTATCAAGCCTGTATAGGGAAGGTACATGTAAAAAGGAAAACTATACATAAATAAATATACACAGATTTCACTTTAAATTCCTCATACCACTTGTGAAATTTCATGGAAACCTTGCTCAGAAATTGTTCAAGATCTGATCCAACCACTCTCTCTTCCCCACACTCCCAGTGGCAACCTCCATGTTCCTGTTCAGGAATTCCAGTTCCAACTGCCTGACCTGCTCTCTTCAGAGATCTGAGTCCCAGATCCATGGATTTGATGAACTTTTTTATTTTATTTTTTCAAAAATTTTATGGGACTGTAGTTGCGTTCAGTTCAGTTAAGTTCAGTTGCTCAATCGTGTCTGACTCTTGCGACTCTGTGCAGCACGCCAGGCCTCCCTGTCCATCACCAACTCCCAGGGTTCACCCAAACTCATCCATCGAGTCAGTGATGCCGTCCATCCATCTCATCCTCTGTTGTCCCCTTCTCCTCCTCAATCTTTCCCAGCATCAGGGTCTTTTCAAATGAGTCAGTTCATCCCATCAGATAGCAAAAGTATTGGAGTTTCAGCTTCGACATCAGTCCTTCCAGTGAATACTCAGGACTGATTTCCTTAAGAATTGACTGGTTGCATCTCCTGCTGTCCAAGGGACTCTCAAGAGTCTTCTCCAACACCACAGTTCAAAAGTAACAGTTCTTCAGTGCTCAGCTTTCTTTGTAGTCCAACTCTTACATCCATGCATGAGTACTGGAAAAACCATAGCTTTGACTAGAAGGATCTTTGTTGGCAAAGTAATGTCTCTGCTTTTTAATATGCTGTCTAGGTTGGTCATAGCTTTTCTTCCAAGGAGCAAGCATCTTTTAATTTCATGGCTGCAGTCAACATCTGCAGTGATTCCGGAGCCCCCCAAAATTAGTCTGTCACTGTTTCCATTGTTTCCCCATCTATTTGCTGTGAAGTGATGGAACCGGACGCTGTGATCTTAGTTTTCTGAATGTTGAGTTTTAAACCAACTTTTTCACTCTCCTCTTTCACTTTCATCAAGAAGCTTTTTAGTTCTTTTTTGCTTTCTTCCATAAGGATAGTGTCATCTGCATATCTGAGGTTATTGATATTTCTCCCAACAATCTTGATTCCACCTTGTGCTTCATCTAGCCCAGCCTTTTGCATGATGTACTCTGGAAGTTAAATAAGCATGGTGACAATATACAGCCTTGACGTATTCCTTTCCCGATTTGGAACTGGTCTGTTGTTCCATGTCCAGTTCTGACTGTTGCTTCTTGACCTGCATACAGAGGAGGCAGGTCAGGTGGTCTGATATTTCCATCTCTGTAAGAATTTTCCAGTTTTTTTGTGATCCACACAGCCAAACGCTTTGGCATAGTCAGTAAAGCAGAAATAGAGGTTTTTCTGGAACTGTCTTTTTTTCTATGATCCAGTGGATGTTGGCCATTTGATTTCTGGTTCCTCTGCCTTTTCTAAGTCCAGCTTGAACATCTGAAAGTTCACAGTTCACATACTGTTGAAGACTGGCTTGGAGAATTTTGAGCATTACTTTGCTAGCATGAGAGATGAGTGCAGTTGTGTGGTAGTTTGAACATTCTTTGTCATTGCCTTTATTTGGGATTGGGAAGAAAACAGACCTTTTCCAATCCTGTGGCCACTGCTGAGTTTTCCAAATTTGCTGGCATATTGAGTGCAGCCCTTTCACAGCATCATCTTTTAGAATTTGAAATAGCTCACCTGGAATTACATCACCTCCTCAAGATTAGTTCATAGTGATGCTTCCTAAGGCCCACTTGAGTTTACATTTTGGGATGTCTGGCTTTAGGTGAGTTATCACACCATTGTGGTTATCTGGGTCATGCAGATCTTTCTTGTATAGTTCTTCTGTGTATCTTGTCACCTCTTCTTAATATCTTCTGCTTCTGTTAGTTCCATACCATTTCTGTCCTTCTTTGTGCCCATCTTTGCATGAAATGTTCCCTTGGTATCTCTAATTTTCTTGAAGAGATCTCTAGTC
>SJYC01048850.1:0-28150 GCA_006408675.1 Madoqua kirkii | reverse complement strand
TCATACATGACTACTGGAAAAACCACAGCTTTGACTAGACAGACCTCTGTCAGCAAAATAATGTCTCTGTTTTTTAATATGCTGTCTAGGTTGGTCATAGCTTTCGCCCAAGGTACAAGCATCTTTTGATATCATGGCTGCAAACACGATCTGCAGTGAGTGATTTTGGAACCCCAAAAAATAAAGTCTCTCATTGTTTCCATTGTTTTTCCATCTATTTGCCATGTAGACTTATTTGCCATAAGACCCAGACTTAGTCGCTTCCATATGAATGAGAATAACTTCAGCTTGCAAAAAAAGTTAAATAATTCTTAGCATAGCCCCCTAAAAGCATAAAATCCTTTGCATATGATGGTTTAAATCATAACCCTAAACGCTTCTTCCTTTTCATCATATTAGGACCAACTTGTTAAGAACACATTATCACACCATTAAAAAAAATACTCGAAAGAAACAAAAACAGATAACCCTCTAGGTTCAAGGCAGAATCACCTAAGATGATAAACTGTAGCAAAAAAAGTGTGCACGAGGTAAATGCACTTAAATAGGCGGTATCCACAAAAATACACTCCGAAGAAAAACCTGTATAACTACTGAACATAGAACAGAAAAGCAGATATAGACATATAAAAGAAAAACTCTACCTAACCACTGATTTAACACTACATTCAGAGATTTTTTTAAGTAACTAAAAAGAAAGAGAGAGTGCCCTGGGAATACTGTCATTTAAGGAATTTAACATTAAAACTGATAGGAGTTCATACTGATATAAAAAAATGAATAAAAATGAGGGAGAAAGAAATCTCTGGCTGTAGAAAAATTCCAAGTAATTTATGCAGATACTCCATCCTCAAGAAAGAGAAGCATACCTCCCCACTCATCAAGCATACCTTACCACTGTGGACTACACAGTGACTTCCTTTCACAGAGTACAGCATAAAAATGTTAGTGACAAATCATGTTGATAATATGTGTCCTTGATATGGGAAGATGAGAATGGCACTCTACCTTTGTGGTCTTCTTCCTATAAACAATGGCCTCAGGTGAACCATGAGAAAAATATCAAACAAGTCTCAACTGAGGGTCATTCTACAAAATACCTGACCAGTATTCCTCAAAACTGTCAAAATAATTAAAAACAAAACACTCTGAGAAACGATCCCAGCCAACAGGATCCTAAGGAGATATGACTACTAGATGTAGTACTACAACATTTTCCTAGGTGATACCTTGAAACATAAAAAATTAACTAAGAAAATCTGAATAAAGTATGCACTTTAGTAAATAATAGTATATCAGTAGGTTCTCTAATTGTAACAAATGTACTGAACTAAAATTAGATGTTAACTACAGGGGAAACTGGATGTTAAGTATATGGGAACTCTGTACTATGGTTCCAATATTTCTGCAAATCTAATACTTATCTAAAATAAAACATTAATGTAACAACTGGCACAGAATTAATTTACTTGGTAGCAATGAAATAGAAAATGCTTTTATAAAAATACCTTTAAATATCAAAAAACTATAATTTCAGGATGACGGGCTTAGAAAATAAACCACTTTGGAAGTAGCAAAGAAAAGTATGGAAGACAAAAATATCACACTGTGGTAAACAAAATTAAGAATCTTATTTTAGCAACAAAACTACAAACAACAACAATAAAAACATTTTCTCAGGCGTAAATCAACATTTCTTCCACAATTACAAAGGAGATTCACAAAGTTTTACAAGTTTTTTTTTTTCCCAGCTTAAAAGCTTTCTAGATTTAGAAGTGCTCATTTTCTAAAAAATAAGGAAATGCTACAGTTGACAGAAAGGTAATGAAACATGACATTACTGAACTGAAATGTAATAAATTTAATAAACTACTTCAAGCATCAATTCTTAGAAAGGAATCTAGGCAAGTATTTTCACTATCTGCAGATACTTAGTTGGCACCATAAGTTACCATAAACATTCAGTAAAACTAACTTAATTCTTTTAATATTTTAAGTCTTAAGCAAAGGTTAAGGGCTAGGGGAGATATCTGCCAAAATAAAATAGAGGAAAACCTCCAAACTGTAATCCTATCTCATACCTTATGTAAATGCCTCATGGATTTAAAAAGTACACATGGAATATAGATTTAACTGTAAAACTATATAAGGATGTAGTTGAATTAACCTTAACAATGTGAGGATTAAGTACAAACTTGAACGCTAAATGCATAATTTGTGTAGTAAGTGAAAGCTGATGCCTCACATACTTTTCTGTCCAAAAAAACTGTATCAGCTGCCACCACTTACAACAGATAGATTTTACATAAAAATATTTACTTTATCTTCTACACAACAATGGGAATTTCTGAAAATAATGGGCCTACATTCCTATTTGACAATTCACTGATGTGGAGAAGACTCTTGAGAGTCCCCTGGACTGCAAGGAGATCCAACCAGTCCATCCTAAAGGAGATCAGTCCTGGGTGTTCATTGGAAGGACTGATGTTGAAGCTGAGACTCCAATACTTTGGCCACATCAGGCGAAGAGCTGACTCACTGGAAAAGACCCTGATGATGGGAAAGATTGAGGGCAGGAGGAAAAGAGTAAAACAGAGGATGAGATGGTTGGATGGCATCACCAACTCAATAGACATGGGTTTGGGTGGACTCCAGGAGTTGGGGATGGACAGGGAGGCCTGGTGTGCTGCGGTTCATGGAGTCGCAAAGAGCTGGACATGACTGACCAACTGAACTGAACTGAACTGATGTGGATGACCCTTTAGAAAAAGAACCTATACTCCAGCCGACTAGAGTCCAACCCCACCCACAAATTCAGGCTGATTTCACTATATGTTAGCTGCTTAGTTCCCATAAGCATTTGACTTTGAAGGCCCATTATACAAAGGGAAAAGAAAAATCACAGATTTGACTAAAATGCCTATAAGGAAAGGAAAAAACTCAAACCTTAGCCAAAAAAATTAACAAACAGAGCAAAAATATCAGCAGGGAGCATTAAATATATTTAACCTAGAACTAAGACAATAAAATAAATGTGATAATTAGGTTGAAAGAATACAATGTAAATGTTATAAAGAGTACTTAAAAAAATGTAGGAGTGAGGGGAAAATGAAAAGTTAACTGATAAGAAGAGAATATTATTTAAATAAAATAGCAGAAATGAAAGTAAACAATAAAGGACAGCAAACATTATTACCAGCAAGACTAATATGACATGACTGATTTTCCATTACAATCCACAGTATCCAGTCCTAGTTACTTAGATTGAAATTTACATACTTTAATACCATACTGTCACACAGTCTTACATTAAAGCAAAAAGTTCAAATATTACCATTGAATTTAGAAACTGAATGGCTGTTTATAAATCAATGTTCTGTTGGTATATAATGCTTAGACTTTCATATAAATGATGTACTATACAATGTAAATCAGCCTAGACAGTCCTTTGAAAATTGACTAAGTGTCAAAACTCAAACTACTCCAAGAAGCATACCTAAAATAAAAGATATGAGAAAACTAAAAGTTGAGGCCTGGTTTACAGTCCTTCTATTTACAGTGCAAACAGGGAGGAAAATCAGTAATTATAATGGCATAGGTATGGTAAATTTTGCTATTCTTTAAAAAAGGATTAAACCATATAATCAGGGCCAAGATAACTATTTCAACAAATAGGTAATGATGAAAATTTTAAACTACACGCCAAGCAATATAAGAAATATATAAAATGTTTACAGCCACGTATAAGAAATATAAGTATTCTCTTTACGCAGCTAAATATATTACCAAGTACATAAAAAAAAGGGTCTTCCCCTCCAAAAACAAAACAAAGCAACCTTCAAAAACCCCCAGAAACAAAAGCAAGCAAAATTGTTTTATAAGCAAGAAAAACACCACTTTCTTACCATGATACATTTTAACGCATAATATATTATGCTTCACCAATGATAGAACAATATCCTCAGAGTCCAAAAGGTTTCTCTTAGGATACAAAAAACCTAGGCATGCTTTTTAGTTAAGGGAAAGAATCATGAATAGAGAGAACATAAAAATGCAAGCTGAGAGAAGGGCTAAAATAAATGAAATCAAAAGAAAGGGGAAAGGAGGAAAACAGAAAAAGAAGGAGCAAAGGAAGAGAGAAAAAAGAGAGGGCAAGAAGAAAAAACAAACAACAACAAAAAAACAAGGCCTGCATAGTTTTCAAAGAATTATACCTTCTTGAAGACCAGGATGTATGACCTGCTTGTGCCGCAAGGCCTTCAAATCTTCTATCAGTTCCTTTTCCAACTGGGAAATTCTTGCTCTGCAACCTACTCAGAAAACAATGATAAAAATAAGCTGCTATATACTACAGCAGACTACACATTGCTTCTTTCAATTCTAGAGCCAAATCCTCCATCTCTCTCTTTTTTTTATTATTATATAATACCTGGGTCATTTGCAGCTGATGCCTGAAGACTACAAGATTCTTCATTTGTTCCATCAACTGCATGAATATCTAGAGCTTCCTGTATTTAAAAAAAAAAAAGGGGGGGGGGGAAGTGGTTCATGTCAGTTCTAAGGATTTAAAAGTAAACCAGGGGCATTTTTTCCATGTTGATACTTTCCACTATTTTCTAAATGTTCTAGATTAACATCACTTTAATAGTGGGGAGAAAGCAAAAAACTTAAATATAATACACTCAGCTAACTGACTTAGAACTGTATTTATGCCCATTTATTGCAATTTGTATACTGATTTCTTCTGGGTGCATGCTAAGTTGCTCCAATTGTGTCCGACTCCTCTGTCCATGGGATTCTCCAGGCAAGAATACTGGAATGAGTTGCCATGACCTCCTCCAGAGGATCTTCCCAACCAAAGGATCGAACCTACATCTCTTATGTCTCCTGCATTGGCAGATAGGTTCTTTACCACTAGCTCCACGTGGGAAGCCCCTGTTTAAATAAAGATAGATTACTCAGCAATTAACAAAGAGGGAGGAAAAGAACAGGCAGAGAGAATTCAACCTCTGTGTAGTCAATTTAGAAAGATTAGATTTCTCTAAAAATCTAAAAGAAAACTAATCTAGTTGAAGCGTTGGGTTAATACTGCTAACCCAATATTTCAGATACTCCCCCTCCCATGCACACAACCTCATATAATGGATGCATTCACAGTAACTACATTCTAAGACAACTAGCAGCTAGTATACAATTCAGGATGATTATTCGGCCTTAGAAAGAAAGCTGAAAATGACAATCTTACCTTTGATTCAAAGGAAACAAAGAGAACACCATCTACATCTTCCAGATCAGGTTTCACATCTGGAAAAGTACTCCCAGTGCCTGTAAGAGTGTTCTTCGTAGAAGTTAAAGATCTTCCTGTGTTTTTAGGTGGCCGCCCTGCCTTAGACAGTTTCAGTTTTCGTGGCCTTCCTCTTTTTCCAGGGACATTTGGAGGGGCATTCTGATTAGCATTCACAGTCCTGGGAGCCGCTGAAATCTTAAGCATAGTTTTCTTTCTACCCAAGTCCTCTTTTCCTAAAAACGAGTCTCCAACTGAACTCTTTGAACCATCAAGTAGTTTTTCTGTGTTAACACTGTCAGATATATCAGGGTATTTCCACTGAGCTTCTTTAAGTGAGGGATATTTTTGTACCACTCTGATATCTGGTGAATGTCTTCCAAGATCATTTTCTGATTCTCTGCCTAAGCAGAAGCCAGTCTCATCAGAATTTTCAATGTACGCAGGCAAATAGTCTAATTCTGTCAACAGAGAAGATCTATCCTTCCGAGATGTAGAAAGCATGTTGTCAGGGAGCTCAGAAACCTTCACTGTGCTTTTGGTAACAGCACAGGGCTCCAGATAGACTACTGGCATCTTTCCAGCGTCTAATTTGAACATTTTCGCTTTAGCAACACCTGATGGGCTATTTGGTTGCCATTTAGAAGATGGATGGTCAGCTTCTAGGTTATCAGCTTTATTATGTCTCTTCAGCTGTTTCTCTAGTATAGGATCATCATCACTGTTTGAGTAGACATCTGTTTCCTCATCTGTCTCTTCCTGTTTCACAGTGACCCCTTCTGGGCACTCACCAAATTCATATTCATAATCATCCAGAGGCTCTTCTTTAATGACAACATTGAAGTTTTCATTTGGGTTTAATGGTGACGTTACATGGGAGCCATCTTCAAAACTGTTGCCAAGGCTGGAGAGAGAGGGTAGGGAGGGTTAAAAAGGAAGAATCATCCATAAATAGAGACCCAAGAAGGGAAAGGTGGGAAAAGAGATTGTTGAAAACCAAGTAAAATCACGTCAGATTTCAAGAGCAATTCACTAAAAACACACACACACACACACACACACAGCACTCTGTATAACATAACAAGCTTCTCAACGGTTTACCAACATCACACTTTTACATAGTCCATCAATTTCTCATGAAAAATTTATAAAACAAAGGGTAAAGTTTTAACAAGTAACTCTCATGACTACATCAAAAAGCAAGATATGTTGTAACAGTTATTTTTCTAATAGTATTCTTCATCGCTTCTCAGCCTTTTGGCTAAGATCAAACCTAACAGTATTCTTCAAATGAATTCAATTTTGAAAGTTAGCTGGCACTGAAACAAAATCAAACTCTTGAAATCTACAGCCTAATAAACAACTGCCAATGAAAGCAAACAAACGTCCATTATGATTAAAAATTTAAATAAACATCAGAAAGGCCCTTTCAAACAGCTCACTGATTTTTTGAGATAAAATTCATACAACATAAAACATAACATTTTAACCACTTTAAAATGTACTAGCTACTAGTTTTCCCACTGCAGTCACAAAGTTGCTGCCAGGTGATTTTTCAAATTGAAAACTGAAAAAGTCACTTTCAATGTAAAGAACCCAGTATTAGTTCCTCCAAAATCAAAGGGTAGAACAAAGGCAAAGACATATAATCTGTCTAGCCTTCAGTGTTTATAAGTCATCAAAATTCAAATCAACCTTCTAGTTTCCCACTTTGCCTAATTCATCACTGAAAGCATATAAAATATACCAATGTACCTTGAGAACATATTAGCAAGACTCACTAACCCAATTGAAGTCACTTTATCTGTACAACTTTCATTTACCTCAAATACGCAAAAGCAACAACTAAATCAATGTGCCCCTTGAAAAACCAGCTTGAGATCTTGGCCTCACTCAAAAATTATTCAATAAAGGACTTCCAGTTAGAATATAGAAGTTCACAAAGAATATACAATGACAAACACTAAATAAATTTAAAGTTCTATTCTTTCTTTAAAGTCACTGAATACCTCTGGTTACAAAGTAAGTCTAAATCAACTGAATTCCAGAGAGGGACCAGCCATCTCTATGTGACCACAGACTGCTAGTGCTTTCAACCCTGCATGGCATCTACATTGGCTAAAGTACAAATGTAGACAGAAAAAGGATGCTGTAGGCAAAGAATCTTTACTGGAACACAGAGAAACCAACCTTTTAATACCTGAGTGTGGGCATACTAAAACCTGCCCTCAACAGAAAACAAGTCTTGCTACCATCAATTATCCTCCAGCGGACTTCTGCAGAATTCCCAGTGAGGCAGAAACTTGGCCTGAAAACGGAAACTTACTGTCACAGCACTTAAGACTGCAGGGCCCTGTCTGAAAGAAGAGCTGGATCCTACCCTTAAAATTGAAGTGAGCTAAGATTATTAAAGTAAATCATTCAGAAACTGAAGTGGGCGGAAATTTATTAAAGTAAATCATCTTGACTTGTGGTCCCCAAACTTTTTGGCAACAGGGACCTGTTTCATGAAGACAATTTTTCTGGTCCATGGCTCAGGGGTTGGGGATCTAGACTGAAGGATAGAGAAAAAAGCAAAACGTGTCAGAGACCTATGGGACACATCTGATGATCTAACATATTGGTAGCAGCACTTCCAAAATGGCAGGAGAAAGAAAGGAGAAACATTTGAAGACAAACTGAACAAAAGTATTCCCAAAGGGAAAGATTTTCATCCACAGATCCAAGAAGCTCAGCAACATCAAAAAAAAAAAAAAAAAAAAAGTCATACCTAGGCACATCAAGATCAGGCAGCTGAAAAAAGACGAAGAGAAAAACCTTACAAACAGGGAAAGAAAAAAGAACAGACCAGAGGAAAAAGGATGGCAACAGCAGACTGACAACTAGTGGGAAACAATGTAAAACAGAAGACTAGGGGATGACAGCCATAGTAAAGCATTTAAAGGATCGATGCAATGTTGCAGGTTTAAAAGACACCTTCAGAGCTAAAGCCATTTTCAGACATCTGGAAGGATTCACAGGTCACAAAAAATACTACTTCCTTAGACCAAAACAACACAAGGATATTAGTTTTCACCACTTCTAATTATGTAATTTTATACTAGAGGTTCAGACTTCCCTGGTGGCTCAGTGGTAAAGAATCCACCTACAATGCAGGAGACCTGGTTTCAATCCCCAGGTCTAAAAGATCCCCTGGAGAAGGGAATGGCACCTCACTCCAGTATTCTTGTCTGGGAAATACCATGGACGGAGGAGCGAGTTACAGCCTGGTGAGTTACAGTCCACGGGGTCGCAAGAGTAGGACACAACTTAGCAACTAAAGCACCACTAGAGGTTCTGCCAGAGCGATCAGGCAAGAAAAAGAAATAAAAGACATCCAAACTGAAAAAGAAGTTTAAAAAAAACCCTTTATTTGTGGATGACATGATCTTGTATACAGTCACACCCAGTATCCGAGGGAGACTGGTTCCAGACCTCCCACAGATATTAAACTCTGGATATAAAACAGAAAACCCTAAGAAATTCATACACACACACATACACACACAAAACTAAGGGAATAAACAAGTTTGACAAGATCACAGGATCCAAGATCAACACATGCCAAAATAACTGCATTTTCTACACACTAGGAACAAATATCAAAAATGAAATTGAGAAGACAACCCTATTTACAATAGAGCAACAAGAATAAACTACTTAGTAAACTGAACTACAAAACTGTTGGGGGTAAAAAACAGAATTAAAGCCAGCCTTTAAAAAAAGATAAAAATACTCCACAGTTATGTACTTAGACAACTTAGTATTGGTGAGACAGCAATACTTCCCAAAAGCGAAATGCAGATTCAACACAATCCCTGTCAACGCCATACCTGGGATTTTTGTAAAACAGACAAGCTGATCTTATACAATTCACATGGACAAAAGAGAGACTGTTGGCTGCACATGGTTGGGTGGGGTGGAACAATAGCTGAAGGAAAATGGGGAGTGATCAGTCAAGGACACAGGGTTTCTTTCTTTGCTGTGATGAAATGTTCTTAAAATGACTCTAGTCATGGCTATACAATTTTGCAATATATAAAAGTCATGAACTTAACACTTTTAAAGGGTGAATTATATAGCAGTGAATTACATCTTTTTTTTAAAACCAAGTTTAAAAAAAATACTAAAGGAACTTCTTCAGACTGATAGGAAATGAACTAGTATGAAAATGAATCCAGGAATGAATGAAAAGATCCAGAAAAAATACACATGTCACTAAAGATAAAAGACTATTTTTCCTACATTTATTTAGATGACTATTGTTTAAAACAAAGTAACAATATTTGGGAGGGACATTGTAACATATATAAGGACTTGAACAACAGGACATTAGCTGGTCATGAACTGTTACAATAGTAATCTGATTCTACTTGATAAATTAAGAATGCACATACTTATCTCCATAACCACTGCTGCAGAATGCACTGTGTCCCCTCCCAAATTCATAAACTGAAGCCCTAACCCCCAAGTGACTGTACACAGAGATAGGGTCTTGAGGAAGTAATTAAGGTTAAATGAAGTCATAAAGGTCACCTCTCTTTTTTCTACATGAGGACAAAGCTAGAAAGCAACTGTCTACAGGTCAGGGTAAGAGCTCCCAACAAAACTGAACCTTATCAAAACCATTACTTGGACTTTCTAGACTCCAGAAACATAAGAAAATAAATTTTCATTGTTTAAGTCACTCAGTCTATGGTATTTTATTATGTCAACCTAAGCAGACTGATATGAAAACTAAAAAAAAAAAAAAAAAAAAACACACACACAAAAAAACAAACAACCAGAGGCATAGCTAAAAAAACCAACAGGCCACATGGATGGAATTTTCTTAATTCAATCTAAATGAAAACAGGGGAAGATAATCAAAGAATAGATAACAGAAAATACCAGGATAAAATGCTGTGCAAAGACAAATTTTTCAAAAAATCAGTATCTTGGGGATTGATAAACTGTTTATAAAGGGCTAGATGTAAAAATTTTAGTCTCTGAAGTCTGTATAACCTTTACTCAACTCTACTGCCATAGCATAAAAGAAGCCACAGACAATACATAAACAAGTGAACATAGTTGTGTCCCAACAAATGGACACTGAAATTGAACTTTTACATAATCTTCACACGACAAATATTACTCTTGTTTTTCCCTCAAAATCATCAAAAAATATAATAACCATATTTTTAGTTTGCAGGCCGTAATACCACCACCAAAAAAATGGCAGGCTAGGTTTCATCCACAGGTCTTAAGTCTTCAAACCACTGAACTAAAGTAGGCAAGTTGAAACAAAAGCAAGGAAACTCCCAGTGGAGTCCAGTGGCTAAGACTCCAGACTTCCAATGCAGGAGGGCGTGGCTTAATCCTTGCTCAGGGAACTAGATCCTGCTTGCCACAACTGAGACCCAGGGCAATCAAATAAATAAATAAAAACAAAAGCAAGCAGAAAGAAGGAACAAGTGCTAAGAGGAAAAAGTTCAATGAAATAGAGAACAGAGAAATTGAATTTATGAGCTGAAACCTGCCAACAGAGAAAAACTCCTTGGTTTCCCTCAAGTCTAGCAAACACATAGTGAAAAAATTCCAATCTTGCACAAACTCAGAAAATACCAGAGACTTCAACACTTTACAACTTTGAAGAAAACAAATCCCTGAATCCAAAGTATCAGAAATAAAAATACCCTTCATGAATTCAGAGGAAAATCCTTAGTGAAATATCAGTAAATTGAATCCAATATTAAAAACAATGTTCTTTAAACCAAGTAGTATTTATCCCAGGAATGCAAAGATGTTAGAACACTTCTAGTCCTCATTTCCACACAGCCCCCACCCCACCATTAAAAAATAATAACTATCCATATTAATAAAAAACAGGAAGAGAAAAAACAAAATCTCAATGGATACAAGAAAGTCATTTGATAAATATTCAACATTCATTCTTAACACGAAATTAGGACTGAAAGGAAACCTCTCAACGTGATACAAAGCATTACAGAAACAGCTAAAGCCAACAATGATAACAGCCAATTTAAAAATACTAAATGATTTTCTTTAAAATTAGGAGACATGAACGACCATTCTCAAAATTCAGTTTCAATAAAGTACTGGAAGTTAAACTGTGCAGTAAGGTAAGAAAGAAAATGAATAATAATAAAGACTGTAAAGGAAGAAGTAAAACTAACTTTGTTCACAGACACCATTTCACAGACATCGTAATTGGGTATGGAGAAAATCCTAAACACTACAAACCAATAAGTGAATTCAGCAAGGTCATCAAATATAAGATCAAGGTACAAAAATCAACTGTATTTCTACATACTATGGTAGTTTTGAAGTTTACACTACAAAACATGTATTACAGTGTCATCAAGACTGTATACTATTGGCAAAAAAACAGACCAAAAAGTGGAATAAAAGTAGTCTAAAAATAGACTAACTCATATATATAGTCACCTCATTTTCCAAGGCACCAGTGCATTTTAATGAGGAATATTTTCAATATGTTGAACACACAGGTATCTGCATGGAAAAATGTCTGCATGGAAAAATATGAGTCTTGATCCCCAACTTCATGCCATACACAAAAAATAAGCCACGATAGGTTAGATTTAAACGTAAAAGCTAAAATAGCTTCCCCCTTCCAAAATTTTCACTTAACTGGAGAAAACAGCTATTTCTTTATCTGTTTTTTTTAATGGCTTTATTATATAAGTTACATAACATAAATCCCACCCATTTTATGTGACAACTCACTTATTTTTACTAAATTTACACTTCTGCCATCACCACCATCCCATTTACCTATTTTTTTATTTTTTGACCACACTGCACAGCTTGTGGGATCTTAGTTCCCCAAGCAGGGATTGAACCCAGGCCCTCAGAGGTGGAAGCATGGAGTCCTAACCACGCAACTGCCAGGGAATTCCCTACTTTACCTGTTTTTAAAGGTTAGGCAAACCATGATGTCTCTTTTGCCCTTTCCCTTTTAATCTTACTTTTTATGTATATTTATATATATTAATGTCATTCTCTATCAAGTAATTTAGGATTCACACTTAATGAGAGTTCTTGTATTATCTTCATATTTCACAGAATGAACTTCCAACATGCAGTAAATAATCTCTATCTTTTTTTCATTTAGCCATATGACTTCTATTATGCTTGCAGTAACTAAGAACCCTGTGAAGCTAAATCTTGGCTGCTACCAAAATAATTGCTTTCACTTCTTCCCAGGATATTAAATCTGGTAAATTACAGAAGTTGTCAGGAAGAATCTCTCCTTATCTTCCAATAAAACCTTTATACATAAAGCATGAATTTTTTTCCTTGGCAGACGGATTTTTGTACACAACCCTGAAGTTTCATACTTCTAAAATGGTGCTATACAAAAAATTTGCTACAAGATTATCTAATCAAAAATACAGCAAAACTGATTTGTACACACCAGTTAATCTAAAGAATTACTTTTTTGTTGACATATACAATCACTCTAACAAATAAATATGATGTATACCAGCCATTCTGAAAACACTAAAAAAGCTTTTTAGTGCTATGGAAAAACTCATTCAGGCAACACTTAATGAGATCCTAGAATGTGCCAGATGCATTTTGTGGGGCACAAGGATGTACCAAAATAAATAAAACACAGTCCACATATTCAAGGAATTCATAAATCAATGCATAAGACAGACAAATAGACAATATTATGTCATTTAACTTAATAGATACTAAGACATATAAAGGTGCACATCAGATAAACCCATAAGATAACGCCTCATGAAACTGGTAATTAGAGTAACAGGAAAAAGAAAACCACTGGAAAAGGGAATGTAGGGTAGAAAACAAAAGAGCTCCTGGAAACTGAAATATGGTATCTACAATAAAAACATCAGTAAGTTACAAGCTAAATCAAGAAAATCTCATATAACACAGAGCAAAAAGATAAAAGACTGGCTATATACGATAATCAATAGGTCAACTATCAAGGTTTTTCTAAAAAAAGAAAAACATGAAAGTGAAAACATTTTCAGAGAAATAGACTTCAATGTACCTAGGACCAAAGAACATGTATTTCTTCTTTTGAAAAAAATGTTTTCTCACAATGATGAGAAGAACCACACCAATACAGAGGCTCATCATTTGAAATTTCATAATATGAGAAATCAACAAAAGATCTTAAGAGCCTCCAAACCACCAGGAATCAAACTTCTCAACAGGAAAATGGAACCTGAAAACACATTTTCAGCAAAGAACTCTACCTTCAACCAAAATACTTATAAAGTATGAGGACATTAGAAAGCTATTAAAAATACTAATAAAGCTATTAGTCAACACGTAAAAAGGAAATTGTTGAGCGGTAAAGGAGATTACCACCTTCCTCCGAAGTGATTTTCTTTAAACATTCTAAACTTTCTACATCCCATACATCCTTTCTGAGGAAATCATGAAAATGCACTAGAAAAAGTGAAAATTAAAACCAAAATGCTCCCACTTTCACCATGTCTATTTAACATAGTACTGCAAGCTGTAACTAAAACAATTAGATAAGAAAAATAATATCAATTCAAACTGGGAAAGAAAAAGTATCTCTATTGTAGATAACATGATCTTATATGCAGAAAATTCTAAATAATACATGCACACACACACACAGAAACAGTTAACAAATTCAGCAAGGATACAGGATACAAAATCAATATAAAGGGCCAGCTATGTTTCCATACATTGTACAACACACAACATACATGAAATATGCAACTCTCTTTTTGAAAACAAAATAAGGATGAAAACAAAGTGCTGATTCTTTGAAAGATAAACCAAATCAACAAACCCTTAGCCAGACTCATCAAGAAAAAGAAAGGATCCAAAAAAATAAATAAATAAAAGAGACGTAATACCTGACACTAGAGAAACATAAAGGACCATAAAGAGATTACATAACACAATTATATGGCAACAAAATGGGCAACCTAGGAGAATTGGATAATCTAGAAATAATCACCTAGTACAACCTCTCAAGACTGAATCAGGAAGAAATACAAAATATAAACAGAGACCAATTACAGTAAGTCCCCTATATATAAACCAGTTCTGTTCTAAGAGCATGTTCATAAGTCCAATTCATTCAACAAAACTAGCCTAGGGATCCAACTAACACAACTGGCTGTATAGTACTGTACTGCAATAGGTTTATAATATTTTTCATGTCCATCACTTCATGGCAAATAGATGGGAAACAATGGAAACAGTGACAGACTTTATTTTCTTGAGCTCCAAAATCACTGCAGATGGTGACTGCAGCCATGAACTCAAAAGATGCTTGCTCCTTGGAAAAAAAGCAATGACAAACCCAGACAGCATATTAAAAAGCAGAGACGTTCCTTTGCCGACAAAGATCCGACTAATCAAAACTATGGTTCTCCCAGTAGTCATCTATGGATGTGAGAGTTGTACTATATAGAAAGTTGAGGGCCAAAGAACTGATGCTTTTGAACTGTGGTGTTGGAAAAGACTCTTGAGAGTCCCTTTAACTGCAATCAAACCAGTTAATCCTAAAGAAAATCAGTCCTGAATATTCACTGGAAGGACTGATGCTGAAGCTAAAGCTCCAATACTTTGGCCACCTGATGTGAAGAATTGACTCATTTGAAAAGACCCTGATGCTGAGGGCATCAGATTGAGGGCAGGAGGAGAAGGGGACGACAGAGGATGAGATGGTTGGATGGCATCACTGACTCTATGGACATGAGTTTAAGCAAGCTTCGGGAGCTGGTGATGGACAGGTAAGCCTGGTATAGCTATACAGTCCATGGGGTTGCAAAGAGTTGGAAACAACTGAGCAATTGAACCGGATTGAATACATTAAAAAACCAAAAAGTAAAACAGTTTGAATGTTATAGTACAGATTTAAGGGACTAGATCTGATAGATAGAGTGCCTGATGAACTATCGATAGAGGTTTGTGACATTGTAGAGGAGACAGGGATCAAGACCATCCCCAAGAAAACGAAATGCAAAAGACAAAATGGCTGTCTGGGGAGGGCTTCTCTTACTGAAAAGCAGAGAACCGAAAAGCAAAGGAGAAAAGGAAAGATATAAGCATCTGAATGCAGAGTTCCAAAGAATAGCAAGAAGAGGTAAGAAAGCCTTCCTCAGCGATCAATGCAAAGAAATAGAGAAGAACAGAATGGGAAAGACTAGAGATCTCTTCAAGAAAATTAGAGATACCAAGGGAATATTTCATGCAAAGATGGGCTTGATAAAGGACAGAAATGGTATGGACCTAACAGAAGCAGAAGATATTAAGAGGTGGCAAGAATACACAGAAGAACTGTACAAAAAAGATCTTCACGACCCAGATAATCAAGGTGGTGTGATCACTCACCTAGAGCCAGACATCCTGGAATGTGAAGTTAAGTTGGCCTTAAAGTATCACTATGAACAAAGCTAGTGGAGGTGATGGAATCCAGCTGAGCTATTTCAACTCCTGAAAGATGATGCTGTGAAAGTGCTGCACTCAATATGCCAGCAAATTTGGAAAACTCAGCAGTGGCCACAGGACTGGAAAAGGTCAGTTTTCATTCCAATCTCAAAGAAAGGCAATGCCAAAAAATGCTCAAACTACCGCACAAATGCACTCATCTCACATGATCTCACACGCTAGTAAAGTGATGCTCAAAATTCTCCAAGCCAGGCTTCAGCAATATGTGAACCGTGAACTTCCAGATGTTCAAGCTGGTTTTAGAAAAGGCAGAGGAACCAGAGATCAAATTGCCAACATCCGCTGGATCATCAAAAAAGCAAGAGAATTCCAGAAAAACATCTATTTCTGCTTTATTGACTAGGCCAAAGCCTTTGACTGTGTGGATCACAATAAACTGTGAACAATTCTGAAAGAGACGGGAATACCAGACCACCTGGCCTGCCTCTTGAGAAATCTGTATGCAGGTCAGGAAGCAACAGCTAGAACTGGACATGGAACAACAGACTGGTTCCAACTAGGAAAAGGAGTGCGTCAAGGCTGTATATTGTCACCCTGCTTATTTAACTTATATGCAGAGTACATCATGAGAAATGTAAAAAGCAAGAGAGTTCCAGAAAAACATCTATTCCTGCTGTATTGACTATGCCAAAGCCTTTGACTGTGTGGATCACAGTAAACTGTGGAAAATTCTGAAAGAGATGGGAATACCAGACCACCTGACCTGCCTCTTGAGAAACCTATATGCAGGTCAGGAAGCAACAGTTAGAACTGGACATGGAACAGCAGACTGGTTTCATATAGGAAAAGGAGTACGTCAAGGCTGTATATTGTCACCTTGCTTATTTAACTTATATGCAGAGTACATCATGAGAAACACTGGGCTGGAGGAAACACAAGCTGGAATCAAGATTGCTGGGAGAAATATCAGTATCCTCAGATATGCAGATGACACCACCCTTATGGCAGTAAGTGGAGAACTAAAGAGCCTCTTGATGAAAGTGAAAGAGGAGAGTGAAAAAGTTGGCTTAAAACTCAACATTCAGAAAACGAAGATCGTGGCATCTAGTCCCATCACTTCATGGGAAATAGATGGGGAAACAGTGGAAACAGTGGCTGACTTCATTTTTTTGGGCTCCAAAATCACTGCAGATGGTGACTGCAGCCATGAAATTAAAAGACGCTTACTCCTTGGAAGAAAAGTTATGACCAACTTAGATAGCATATTCAAAAGCAGAGACATTACTTTGCCAACAAAGGTCCATCTAGTCAAGGCTATGGCTTTTCTAGTCGTCATGTATGGATGTGAGAGTTGTACTATAAAGAAACCTGAGCGCCAGAAGAATTAATGCTTTTGAATTGTGGTGTTGGAGAAGACTCTTGAGAATCCCTTGGACTGCAAGGAGATCCAACCAGTCCATTCTAAAGGAGATCAGTCCTGTATGTTCAGCAGAAGGACTGATGTTGAAGCTGAAACTCCAATACTGGCCACCTGATGGGAAGAGCTGACTCATTTGAAAAGAATGCTGGGAAAGATTGAGGGCAGAAGGAGAAGGGGATGACAGAGGATGAGATGGTTGGATGGCATCACCGACATGGATTTGGACATGGGTTTGGGTAGACTTCAGGAGTTGGTGACGGACAGGGAGGCCTGGTGTGCTGCGGTTCCTGGGGTCGCAAAGAGTTGGACACAACTGAGTGACTGAACTAAAGTGAAAGTGAAAGTGAAGTTGCTCAGTTGTGTCCAACTCTTTGCAACCCCATGGACTGTAGCCTATCGGGTTCCTCCATCCATGGGATTTTCCAGGCAAGAATCCTGGAGTGGATTGACATTTCCTTCTCCAGAGGATCTTCCCCACCCAGGAACTGAACCCGGGTCTCCTGCGTTGCAGGCAGACGCTTTTCCATCTGAGCTACCAGGGAAGCCCAAACTGAACTAAGGTATTTTAAAATTTTCTCTTTGATTTCATCATTGATCCATTGGTTTTTTAGTAGCATGTCATTTGCTCTCCATGTAATTGTTTTTTCTCATTTCTTTTTCTGTGGTTGATTTCTAGATTCGTGCCATGTAGTCAAAAAAATTACTTGAGATAGTTTCTATACTCTTAAATTTGTTAGGTCTTGTTTTGTACCTCAATATGTGGTCAATCTGAGAAAACGCTCCATGAATATTTACAAAGAATGTATGCTCTGCTTTTGGGAGGATATAATGTCCTGAAAATGTCAATTAAGTCTAACTGTTCTTTTATATAATTTAGGATCTCTGTTGCCTTATTGCTTTTCTGTCTAGAAAATCTGCCCATTGATGGGGGTGAGTGGGGTGGAAAGTCTCCTACTATTCACGTCAATTTCTTCCCTTGTATCTGATAGTATTTGTTTTATGTATTTGGGTGCTCCTATAAATAGGTGCATATATGTTGATAAAATTCTCTTCTTATATTGATTCTTTTATCATTTTATAGTGTCCTTTTTACCTTTGTGGCCATTGTTAAAATCCAGTTTGTCTGATATGTGTATTGCGACCCCCAATTTCTTCTCATTTCTATTTACTGAAATATTTTTTTCCATCCATTCACTTTCAATTTATGTGAGCCTTTTGCCCTAAATTGGTTCTCTTGTATGCAGCATAGTGTAGGCTCCTATTTTTTTAATCTAATCTGTCACTCTGTGTCTTTTGATTGGACCATTTAGTCCACTGACATATAAGGTAATTATTGATAGATGAGTATATATTTATTGCCATTTTAAGTTTTGCTTTCCAATTGATTTTATACTTCTTCTTTCTCTTTTTCTTTTACTTTTTTCTTTTGTGGTTTTATGATTTTCTTTTGTATTATACTTATGTTCTCTTCTTTTTGTTTTGTGTGAATCTATTGTGTGTTTTAAATTTGTGGTTACCCTGTTTTACAGTTATGTCAATCTCTCCTATAACTATTTGTCTTAGAAAGAAAAAGAAAGAAAGAAAGAAGAAAGGAAGGAAGGGAGGGAGAAAGGAAGGAAGAACTCTTGTCCATTGCGTTGGTGATGCTATCCAATCATCTCGTCCTCTGTTACTCCCTTCTCCTCATGCCCTCAATCTTTTCCAGCATCAGGGCTTTTTCAGAGAGTCAACTCTTCAGATCAAGTGGCCAAATATTGGAGCTTCTGCATCAGTCCTTCCCGTGAATATTCAGGGTTGATTTCCTTTAGGATTGATGGCTTTGATCTCCTTGCTGTCCAAGGGCCTCTCAAGAGTCTTCCCCAGAATCAAAGTTCAAAAACATAAATTCTTCAGTGCTCAGCCTTCTTTATGGTCCATCTCTCACATCTGTACATGAATACTGGAAAAACCATAGCTTTGACTATGTGGATCTTTATCAGCAAAGTGATATCTCTGCTTTTTAACACTCTGTTGAGATTTGTCATAGCTTTTCTTCCAAAGAGCAGGTGTCTCTTAATTTCATGGCTGCAGTCACAGTCCACGGTGATTTTGGAGCCCAAGAAAATAAAGTCTGTCAGTGTTTCCATTTTTTCTCCCCATCTATTTGCCATGAATTGATGGGACCAGATGCCATGATCTTAGTTTTTTGAATGTTGAATTTTAAGCCAGTTTTTTCATTTTCCTCTTTCGCCTTTATCAAGAGGTTCTTTAGTTCATCTTAACTTTCTAGATTATTGACATGTTTTGATTCCAGAAATCTTGATTCCAGCTTGTGATTTATCCAACCTGGCATTTCACATGATATCGCAAAGACTGGGACACGACTGAGTGATTTTCACTTTCACTTTTCACTCTGCATATAAGTTCAATAAGCCTTGTGATGCTATATAGTCTAGACGTACTCCTTTCCCAATTTTGAACCATTCTGTTGTTCCATGTCTTGTTCTAACTGCTGCTTCTGAACCTGCAAACAGGTTTCCATTTATAATGTAATATTGCTCAGCCATAAAAATGAAGTTTTGCCATTTGCAGCAAAATAGATGGACTTGGAAGGCATTATGCTAAACAAAATAAGTAAGACAGAGAAAGACAAGTAGTGTATGATACAACTTATATGTGGAAAATAAAAAATACAACAAACTAGTTAATATAACAATAAAGAGACAGACTCAAAGATATAGAGGACAAACTAGTAGGAACAAAGAAAGGAAGAGGAAAATATAGGCTAAGGGGTAAAGAGGTGCAAATTATTACATATGAAATAAGCTACAAGGATATATTGTACTACACCAGGAATACAACCAAGTATTTTATAATAACAATAAATGGAGTATAACCATTAAAAATTGTGAATCACTACATTTTACACCTGTAATTTACAAATTATTTTACAGCAACTATATGCTTTTGAACTGTGGTATTGGAGAAGACTCTTGAGAGTCCCTTGGACTGCAAGGAAATCCAACTAGTCCATTCTGAAGGAGATGAGCCTTGGGATTTCTTTGGAAGGAATGATGCTAAAGCTGAAACTCCAGTACTTTGGCTACCTCATGAGAAGAGTTGACTCATTGGAAAAGGCTTTGATGTTGGGAGGGATTGAGGGCAGGAGGAGAAGGGGATGACAGAGGATGAGATGGCTGAATGGCATCACTGACTCAATGGAAGTGAATCTGAGTGAACTCTGGGAGTTGGTGATGGACAGGGTGGCCTGGCGTGCTGCAATTCATGGGGTCACAAAGAGTTGGACACGACTGAGTGACTGAACTGAACTGATACTTCAATATAAAGGAAATAGCCCAAAACTCCATCAAAAGATGAATAGAAAATTAAATGTGAGATATATATATATATATAATATTTCAGCCCTAAAAAGCAAAACATTTTGACATCCACATCATGGCATGGGTGAACCTTAAAAATACACTCAGTGAAATAAGCCAGATAAAAAAGGACAAATAGATGATTTCATTATGGTACACAGAATAGGCAAATTCACAGAATAGATGTTTCCAGTGGTTGCAGGGAAAAAGAAATGGGGAGTTACAGTTTAATGTATAGATTTTCTGCTACAGATGTTGAAAAAGTTCTGGCAATATGTACTGGTAATGCTTCACAACACTGTGAAGGTCCTTAGTGCCACTTTGTATCCTTAAAAGTAGTTAAATGGTAAATTTTATGTTTTTTATATTTTACTGCAAAAACAAAATGAGATCTGAAACACGGTGATTGCCTCAAATAAAGCTTTTGAACTGAACTAAACGGTTCAGGGAAAAATTAAATGTGTGATTCTACACTTGATCTTAGCCAAAAGGCCAAGAAGTGATAAATGTGTGATTCTAAATGTTGATACATTTGAGGAAACTACATGTGAATAGGAAGGTAGAACCATGGGGACAAGCAAGCAAGGAAACAGCAAATTATGTTCTGAAAAGAACTGCAGGTGTCTGACTACATTTGGACAATGAGTTACAAGTTGAAGGGACACGAGTCACCATGGGGCCAATTATTTTACTACATGTGCAAGTTTACCAGATTGATTTCACTGCCTCCTTAACTACCCGGTTTCCGGAGATACAGAGAAATACAAACATATTCCTTATCTGAAATGTTCTATTAAACAGGCAAGGGTCTAGTTACAGGGGTATAAATCAGAGGAGCAGGCTGTTGTGGTGCCACAAACAAATTCTGTGTTCTTTTCTGTTTCTTCCCTGCTCCTTGAGTAGACAAATGTGTGGTTCATCTTTGAGGAGTGTGAGCTGGTAACCCACTCACTTCAGCTGAATTCAGTCCCTCAGTCATGTCCTACTCTTTGTGATTCCATGGACTGCAGCATGCCAAGCTTCCCTGTCCATCACAAACTCCAGGAGCTTGCTCAAGCTCATGTCCATCAACTCAGTGATGCCATCTAACCATCTCATCCTCTGTCATCCCCCTCCTGCCTTCAGTCTTTCCCAGCATCAAGGTCTTTTCCAGTGAGTCAGTTCTTTGCATCAGGTGGCCAAAGTATTTGAGTTTCAGCTTAAGCATCAGTCCTTCCAATGAATATGCAGGACTGATTTCCCTTAGGATGGACTGGTTTGTCTCCTTACTGCAAGAGACTCTCAAGAGTCTTCTCCAACACCACTGCTCAAGAGCTTCAGTTCTTCTGTGCTCAACTTTCATTATGGTCCAACTCTCACATCCATATATGACTACTGGAGTTTTGACTATACGGACCTAAGCACTATTTGTAACCAATCATGCCTTCTAATAAAATGATGTCCCTGGTGGCTCAGATGGTAAAGCGTCTGTCTACAATGTGGGAGACCCAAGTTCAATCCCTGGGTTGGGAAGATCCCCTGGAGAAGGAAATGGCAATCCACTCCAGTACTATTGCCTGGAAAATCCCATGGACAGAGTGAGCCTGGTGGGCTACAGTCCATGGGGTTGCAAAGAGTAGGACACGACTGTGCGACTTCACTTTCACCTTCTATGCCTCCTAATGAGAGTGCATGCTATTACAGGGTAAGTACTGTGATGTGCCAATGGTTTAGGTTTTTAAGTCTAGACAAGACTGAGATTAGGGAAGTTGAACTGTTAAGACAAAAATTGGAAGACATAGGAAAGAACATTGGAAGGAGGAATGGAAGGAGAGGAGGAGGGGGAAGAGAATAAGGGTCAGGAGCCAAAGAATTAAAAAAAAATACTCTACAATCTGTGAATCAATAATTATCCTATTTATATCTCTGGTCCAGGCCTTTCCTCTAAACTTTGAATTGAATATCCAACTATATACTCATCATGTTCTTTGTATAGATATAACGATCTCACAGTTAAAACATCTAAAACTGGACTGAGTTTCCCCCACATTTTCTGAATCTCAGCTGAGACACTCTTCTTCCAGATTTAGGGAAATTAAATAAATAGTCTTGTTTAAGTTTCAGAGACAAAGCAGAGCAGGCCTGTGACCTTGCTTCTAACCTGCCTGGACACTGCCCTGACTGAGAGTGCCCTGACTTGCCTGCTGTGATGCAAATCTTGTAGTCCCATGGATAAGAATCTTAAAATTGTTGAGCCGCTGGAGGGGCCCTGGCTAACCAAGTCACAGGCTCAACATTCCAAGTTTTACATGACAAAACAAACAGCATTAACGTGAAAACAGAGCTGCAGTTTGCTCACAGATTGATGATGATATCAGTTTGCATTCTGTGATTATAACTGGGAATCCTGAACTTCAGTTTTTGAATTCTTACCTACAGGATGGACATACTGCCTGAGACCTTTTCCCAACTGGGACTCCAGATGTGCTGTGTCACGGGGACTTCCCAGGGCTGTTTGAGTCTGGATGTTGGTCAAAACCCAATCTATTTCTCTCTTTTTTAAAAAAATGTTAGTATATTGAAAGTAAGCTAGATAATTCTCTAATCAGTTCAGTTCAGTTCAGTCACTCAGTCATGTCTGACTCTTTGCAACCCAATGGACTGCAGCATGCCAGACTTCCCTGTCTATCATCAACTCCCGGAGTTTGCTAAAAACTCATGTCCATTGCATTAGCGATGCCGTCCAACAGTCTCATCCTCTGTTGTCTCCTTCTCCTCCTGCGTTCAGTCTTTCCCAAATTCAGAGTTTTTTCCAGAGTCAGTTCTTCGCATCAGGTGACCAAAGTATTGGAGTTTCAGCTTTAGCATCAGTCCTTTCAATGAATATTCAGAACTGATTTCCTTTAGGATTGACTGGTTTGATCTCCTTGCAATCCAAGGGACTCTCAAGAGTCTTCTCCAACACCACAGTTCAAAAGCATAGATTCTTCGCTGCTCAGCTTTCTTTATAGTCCAACTTTCACATTCATACATGACTACTGGATTTGTATACAATGAGCAGCTTATTTTGTTAACAAATCCTTTGAACCTGGGACAAAAGTGAAAACTTTCACCAAAACACAGATGCAGAAGTCTCAAAACCTTGGAACCTTTTTCTTCCACCTCAAAACCTATGCATCAGAAAATTCTGTTGCCTCCTCATCAGCATGCACCTGGAATCTGACTTTCTTCTCTTGTCTCTACTGTTCCTGCCCAGGTGCAAGTCACTTTTACATTTTTGTTTTTCTTTTGCATGAATGTGATTATCTCAAATGAGCTACTTGTTTCTTAGTACTCTTGCCTGGAAAATCCCATGGACAGAGGAGCCTGGTAGACCAGTCCATGGGGTCGCTAGGAGTCGGATATGACTGAGTGACTTCACTTTCACTTTTCACTTTCATGCATTGGAGAAGGAAATGGCAACCCACTCCGGTACCATTGCCTGGAGAATCCCAGGAATGGGGGAGCCTGGTGGGCTGCCGTTTATGGGGTCGCACAGAGTCAGACATGACTGAAGCAACTTAGCAGCAGCAGCAGCTACTTGTTTCTGTTATGTATAGTCTGTTCTCAATCAAATAGTAGAATAAATTAAAACTCATGTCAGATTATGTCACTTCTCTCTTTAAAACTATGAGGGCTGAAACAGGAAGAATAAAATACGAAGGAGATATAAAAGTTGTATATAGAAAACTATAAGACACTGCTGAAAGAAATCAAAGACACTATAAATAGATGCTCATATTGTTCTTGGACTGGAAGAACCAATATTGTGAAAATGATTATACTACCCAAAGCAATCTCAGATTCAATGAAATCCCTATCAAATTACCAACAGTATTTTTTTCATAGAACTAGAAAAAAATCACAATTCATATAAAAATACAAATACCTTGAATAACCAAAGTAATCTTGAGAAAGAATAATGGAGCTGGAGGAATCAACCTTCCTGACTTCAGATTGTATTACAAACTTCATCAGAAAGACAGTATGGTACTGACACAAAAAAAGAAATATAGACCAATGGAACAAGATACAAAGTTCAAAGATAAATCCACACACCTATATACACCTTATGTTTGACAAAGGAGGCAAGAATATTCAATGGAGAAAAGATAGTCTCTTCAATAAGTGGTGCTGGAAAAACTGGACAGCTACATTTAAAAGAATGAAATTAGAACACTTCCTAATACCATATACAAAGATAAACTTAAAACAGATTAAAACATAAATGTAAGATGAGAAACTATAAAACTCTTAGAGGAAAACATAGGCAGTACAGTCTTTGACATCAGTCAGAGCAAGATCCTCTATGACCCACCTCTTAGAGTAATGGAAACAAAAACAAAAATAAACAAATGGGACCTAAGGGACCTAATTAAAATTAAAAGCTTTTGCACAACAAATGTAATCATAAACAAGATGAAAAGGCAGTCCTCAGAATGGGAAAAAATAATTGCAAATGAAGCAACCGACAAAGGATTAATCTCTAAAATCTACAAGCAGCTCATGCACTGCAATATCATAAAAAGAGACATTTTTCCAAAGAAGACATACAAGATGGTTAATAAACACATAAAAAATATCCAACATTGCTTATTATTAAATAAATGTAAATCAAAACAATCTCATCCCAATCAAGTTGGTCATCATAAAAAAATCTACAAACAACGAATACTGGAGAGGATGTGGGAAAAGGGGAACACTCTTAGTGTTGCACTCTTGGTGGAAATATAAAAATTTTAAATAATTTATTTATTTTAATTGGAGGATAATTATTTTACAATATTGTGATGGTGCTTGCCTTATATCAGCATGAATTGGCCACAGGTTTACATGTGTCCCCCTCTTCCTGAACCCCCCTCCCACCTTCCTCCCCACCTTATCCCTCTGGGTTGTCCCAGAACACCAGCTTTTTATACTACCCAAAGCAATCTCAGATTCAATGAAATCCCTATCAAATTACCAACAGTATTTTTTTCATAGAACTAGAAAAAAATCACAATTCATATAAAAATACAAATACCTTGAATAACCAAAGTAATCTTGAGAAAGAATAATGGAGCTGGAGGAATCAACCTTCCTGACTTCAGATTGTATTACAAACTTCATCAGAAAGACAGTATGGTACTGACACAAAAAAAGAAATATAGACCAATGGAACAAGATACAAAGTTCAAAGATAAATCCACACACCTATATACACCTTATGTTTGACAAAGGAGGCAAGAATATTCAATGGAGAAAAGATAGTCTCTTCAATAAGTGGTGCTGGAAAAACTGGACAGCTACATTTAAAAGAATGAAATTAGAACACTTCCTAATACCATATACAAAGATAAACTTAAAACAGATTAAAACATAAATGTAAGATGAGAAACTATAAAACTCTTAGAGGAAAACATAGGCAGTACAGTCTTTGACATCAGTCAGAGCAAGATCCTCTATGACCCACCTCTTAGAGTAATGGAAACAAAAACAAAAATAAACAAATGGGACCTAAGGGACCTAATTAAAATTAAAAGCTTTTGCACAACAAATGTAATCATAAACAAGATGAAAAGGCAGTCCTCAGAATGGGAAAAAATAATTGCAAATGAAGCAACCGACAAAGGATTAATCTCTAAAATCTACAAGCAGCTCATGCACTGCAATATCATAAAAAGAGACATTTCTCCAAAGAAGACATACAAGATGGTTAATAAACACATAAAAAATATCCAACATTGCTTATTATTAAATAAATGTAAATCAAAACAATCTCATCCCAATCAAGTTGGTCATCATAAAAAAATCTACAAACAACGAATACTGGAGAGGATGTGGGAAAAGGGGAACACTCTTAGTGTTGCACTCTTGGTGGAAATATAAAAATTTTAAATAATTTATTTATTTTAATTGGAGGATAATTATTTTACAATATTGTGATGGTGCTTGCCTTATATCAGCATGAATTGGCCACAGGTTTACATGTGTCCCCCTCTTCCTGAACCCCCCTCCCACCTTCCTCCCCACCTTATCCCTCTGGGTTGTCCCAGAACACCAGCTTTGGGTCCCCTATTTCATGCATTGAATTTGCACTGTTTATATCTGTTTTGCGTATGGCAATGTACATGTTTCAACGCTATTCTCTTGAATCATCCCACCCTCGCTTTCTCCCATTGAATCCAAAAGTCTGTTCTTTACATCTGTGTGTGGGAATATAAATTTACACAGTGACTACAGAGACCAGTATGGAGATCCTTTAAAAACTTGAAATAAAACTACCCAAAAAAACAGTAAATAAAATAGGGCATACTCCTGGAAAAGTTTGTGTCCAATAAACTAAAAGAAATCTTAAAAGAAAAAACTGCAGTGGCAACCATTTCACTCACAGCAAAACCAAATCCTTCAACACAGGAGGATGATTCTACTCTCAAGACTTTTGTACGTGCTGCTCCCTGTCAGGAAGGCTCCTCCCCCAGATAACCACATGGCTCACTTCAGAATTTTCTTTTCAACTTTGCTCACAATTCTTCTCAGAGATGCCCACCCAAGATCACCAGGTTTGAAATACATTGCACTCAACATATTCTCCCAATTTCTTATCTAGCTACTCTTTTTAAAGACACTTATCACTTTTGAATATACTATGTTATTTAATTAAGTATAAGTCTATTGTTTATTGTCATTTCTTCCACTAGGCTAAATATCCATGAGGACAACTTCTTAGTCTCTTTTACTCACCAAAGTACCCCAAGTTCCTTCCTGCAATATAGAAAGTATCCCCCAAATATATGTTGTTTGAATTGCCCACTGTGATATCTGCATGAGACACTGAATTCTATTTTAAGTGGACATTTCTCTGGAAATTATTAGTATATCAGAAGTTGAGTTGTCCACAGAGGTCAGTTTATGAAAAACAAAAGAAATTTGCACTTGAAGAGGAAGTACCCAGGAGAAAAAAAACACAGACCCTCTTTCCCACACTCCATACTTCTCCACACCCACTGGCAGAAGGTGCAGAAATATCATGGGATGGAAAAAGGGCACAGTATCAAGAAGAGCCGTGGTTAAACTCATGAGCTCAACTACCAGGTTGCTTGAGTTCAAATCATACCCTTATCAGGTACCTTGAACTGAGTGACCCTGAACTTTCCTTGCTCAGTTTTCATATCTGTAAGGTAGGGGTTGAGAAGAGGATCTAGCTTGGATATAATGCTCACATGAGTAAATGCTGTGGGCATTTCCAACATTGTCTGGCACATACTGAGTGGTCAATAAAATGAATAGTTATTACTCATTAGATTTCCTAAGGCATGGAAGCTTCAGATAGCATTAGATTATATATGTATATATATATATATATTATATATGTATGTATATGTGTATATATATATGTTATAGATGTGGATGTGGTTATAATTATAGACATAGATATGGATATGAATATATAGATGATATAGGTAAGATTCTTGTGTCTTTTATCCCTCCTTTCCTCCTCACTTCTATCCAGCGTGGAAGCAGAGACTAAGATAACAATGCAAGAAATTCTACTCTTTAACCAGGAGAAAAGTTTTCTTAAGAATTTGAGTGAGGGTAAGGGGTAGATTTGGCATC
>SJYC01048849.1:0-48020 GCA_006408675.1 Madoqua kirkii | reverse complement strand
GGTCCCATCACTTCATGGGAAATAGATGGGGAAATAGTGGAAACAATGTCAGACTTTATTTTGGGGGGCTCCAAAATCACTGCAGATGGTGACTGCAGCCATGAAATTAAAAGACACTTGCTCCTTGGAAGAAAAGTTATGACCAACCTAGATAGCATATTCAAAAGCAGAGACATTACTTTGCTGACTGAGGTCCATCTAGTCAAGGCTATGGTTTTTCCTGTGGTCATGTGTGGACGTGAGAGTTGGACTGTGAAGAAGGCTGAGCACCGAAGAGTTGATGCTTTTGAACTGTGGTGTTGGAGAAAACTCCTAAGAGTCCCTTGGACTGCAAGGAGATCCAACTAGTCCATTCTGAAGGAGATCAGCCCTGGGATTTCTTTGGAAGGAATGATGCTAAAGCTGAAACTCCAGTACTTTGACCACTTCATGAGAAGAGTTGACTCATTGGAAAAGACTTTGATGCGGGAAGGGATTGCGGGCAGGCAGAGAAGGGGACAACAAAGGATGAGATGGCTGGATGACATCACTGACTCGATGAACGTGAATCTGAGTGAACTCTGGGAGTTGGGGATGGCCAGGGAGGCCTTGCATGCTTTGATTCATGGGGTGGCAAAGAGTTGGACACGACTGAGCAACTGAACTGAACTAAACTGAAGGGGTAGATTTATAGAGAAGTAGAAAAGGAGAGATGTTGCTAATGACCTCAAAAACTGAACCTTGTCCATATCATTTCATGTAGATTGAAAAATGTTTTAAAGGGAAAAACAGAAAAAGTCTTCTTGAAATACCATGTGTCTGAAAACACTTCCTCATACCCACATGTACATACACACACATACACACACATAAACACATTCACCCACAAACATGTATTAAAAAGTACTCTAGCAATCTAATGTACAAGCTGTTTTGAGCATTAAAAGAAATTATAATACATATTAAAATCTCAATAAAAACGTCATCGCATAGGACCCATGCAATAAACTGAAAAATTTGAGTGGCATGATGAGTGATGACTAATCTATTGTTTGCTTCTTGGTATTTTCTGATACTTCTGCAATTTGGCTCTTCTGAGAAGCTGAGCAGCACAACATTATTCAGAGAATCAACTCTGGAGCTGGACAGCCTGGATTTGAATCCTGTGTTCCACTGCTTTAGACAGGTGACATTGGACAAGTTACTCGGTGCCTCAATTTCTCCATTTACAACTGGAGTGATAGTTATCACATAGGGATGTTGTGAGGATTAGTCAAGTAGATATGCACAAAGCTGTCAGTGTTTGAAACATCCTCTGTTTGGAAGCCTCTGATAACCAGCTGCAGATGAGGGACCTCAGAGAAAACTCAGATCCCTGATTTCATGCTCTCAGATAAGGCCCAGCCCTTGGCCTTATGTGACTGCCTCGGGTAGCGTACCCGTGTTTACATGGAGACCCTAAAAGCACAAGGATGGGGTAAGTCCAGGGGACAGGGAGAGGGGATTCTGCTCTAAGCAATGCTCACCTGTGAGTCCCAGGAGTAGAGTAAGCAACAAGCAAGAAGGAGGAGGACGGAAGTAGCATGCAGGGAATGTCATTGTGGAGGCCTGCGGAGTTGCTCTGTCCAAACGTGTCAGTTGGGAGAACTTGAATTTCTGTGCTCTGTGGAGAAGAGGAAAGCTCCACCTACCATGGTATAAAAGGAAGTGCCTATGATGAGGTGAAATGTCTGTGAGAAAGTCATCTGCTTCTGGATTCTTGTAGTTCTTGTTTCTAGACAATGAAATAGGACTTAAGCAAAAAACATAGGTACAAGTTATGAATTTTCTGTTTTCAGAGAGATTGGACAAGCCTAGCAGAAATAATGCTTCCTCCCTACCTGGGATCTCTGCTTTCTTCTCTGGGTCCCTTGCCCCATTCATGGTGACCCTTCTTTCAAAAGCACCAGACAAACACATAAACCAAGAGGATCTGTGGTTATGGTCTATGTCCTAAAGACACAAGCCCAGGACCCTAGGATGTGACTGGTTTGTGGTCTCCTTCTGTACTTGCCTCAGCAAAGATCTGCTCTTTGCTGCAAAAAGGAAGAGGGTTCACCAGGGCCTTCTCTATTTTGGGATGAAACCAGATCAGCGCCTGAAATGATTTTCTATTCCAAACCTTATTGATGTTGCTAGTAAAATTTAGCCCAATTGCAAAGTGCAATGTGGACCTAGACTGGTATGGCCAGCACTCAAAAAAGGAATCATTTTCTACTTCTTTTAGGAGAAGAAGTAGATTATATGACCCAGAGATTATATTTCCATGCATTTATCTCAGAGAAATGAAAACTCTGTCCATACAAAATCTGTGCATAAATGTTTTAAAACATTTTTTTTTTGAGTCAAAACAGTGGAAAAATCAAAACGTCTAATAAAAAGGAAGAGTTTAACAACTTTTCTACATGAGGAAATACTATTTAACAGTACAAAAAAAATGAGTTATATATGAGAACATCTTTGTCTCTCAAAGGCATTATGCTGACTGAACAAAGCCAGTCTCAAAGTATCACTCCACTTACACAACATTATCAAAATTATATAGATCTAAAACAGAATGGCATTTGCCAGAGATTTGGTTTGGTGGGGATGTGTGTCAATTGTCATGCTGGCACATGAGAAACTCTGTGGCTATGGAATGTTCTACATCCTGCCCATAGTGGTGGTTATATATACACACAAAAGGATTCAACTTTCTACATGAGGAAATACTATTTAACAGTACAAAAAAAATGAGTTATATATGAGAACATCTTTGTCTCTCAAAGGCATTATGCTGACTGAACAAAGCCAGTCTCAAAGTATCACTCCACTTACACAACATTATCAAAATTATATAGATCTAAAACAGAATGGCATTTGCCAGAGATTTGGTTTGGTGGGGATGTGTGTCAATTGTCATGCTGGCACATGAGAAACTCTGTGGCTATGGAATGTTCTACATCCTGCCCATAGTGGTGGTTATATATACACACAAAAGGATCAACATAAACCAAAATTAAGAGTGTTACAAACTCAGCTATAAATAATAATCTCATAGTAACAATAACATGGACACTATTAAGCTATCCAAAATTATAATTATATTAGAGTAATGAGGAATAATGTGTGCATAGGTCAGAAGTAACAGAACATTACATCCTCATCCTCCACACTGGGATGTCTATAAATAACGCCTAAGAGTGAAAAAAATCAAGAAGTATCAGTAAGCATACTATGTGATATTTGGCATTGAAACCTAAAATTATCAGTTAAAAGAGTTGAAAGTGGTTTTGTCTCAGAGGTGGAGAATGGCAGAAGGTTAGAGAGACTCCAGTTTTCATGTGTATAACTTGTAGAACTATTGGACTCATAAACTATCTGCATATCAAACTTTAATAAATATAAAGATGATTGGATTGATGTCAATAGAGTTACACATAAAAAGAATGCCCTTACTGTTCAGCAATGGTAATAACTTTTAAGCTTGCTGGACAAAACAATGATGATCTATATAAAATACAATGTTATAGTCAAAACTATTGAAAGCAGTAATAATTTTTAAAGATTCCATAAGCTAGAAAGTATTGAAGACAGCTTTAACTAGAGATGAATAAGACCATTCGTGGTAAAAAAAACTGTAAAACTGTGAATTTAAAATCTTTTGAAAAAGTAAATAAACAGAGGCATATTATATACATGAATGAGAGAACTCAATATTGGAAAAATTTCAATATTCCCAAACTCATATATAAATTCAATGAAATCAAGCAATAATTCTAAAATAGTTTTTCATGAAATTGCATCAGGAGACTGAAACTGAGGAGATGAAAAAGTGATGTCATACAAATGGAAATGCCAAGAAAGCAGGGTTACTAATACTCATATCAGAAAAAAAAAGACTTTAGAGCAAGGCCATACAAAAGACAAATGAGGCATTATATAATGGGAAAGTGATCAATATAAGAGGAGGTATTAAACTCATTAACACACATACGCCTAATACAGAAGCATGTAAACATATAGCAAATATTAACAGGCATTAAAGGAGAAGTTGGCAATAATATGGTAATAGCAGGGGACTTGAAGACCCCTTACATCAATGTACAAATTATCCAAGAGTAAATCAATAAGGTGGTCTTAAATGACAGAGTAGACTGGTTGGAATTAACAGATATATACTGTAAAGCAGTAGAATATACATCTTTTCAAGCATACATGGAACATTCTCCAAGATAGTTCACATATTAGGCCAAAATTCAAGTCACACTACATTTAAGTGGGTAGAAATTAGATCAACTACTTTTTCTGACCACAGTGGGATGAAAGTAGAAATCAATTACAGGGAGAGAAATGCAAAAGAACAAACACACGGAGACTAAAACACATGATACTAGAAAACCAATGGTCAAAGAAAAAAAAAGAGGAAATCAGAAAATATCATGAGACAAATGAAATTCAAAATGACACTTTTCAAAATCTGTGTGATGCAGCAAAAGTAGTTTGAAGAAGAAAGCTTATAGTGATACGGGCCTACCTCAAGAAACAAAGAAAATCTTAAATAAACAACCTAACCTACCATCTAAATGAATTAGAACAGGAAGAACAGATGAGATGAAAAGTCAGAAGAAGGAAGAAAATAATAAAGATCAGAATGGATATAGATAAAAGAGACAAAATACACTAGAAAAGATAAATGAAACCTGGCTTTTGAGAGCTGGTTATTTGAAAAGATAAAGTTAATAAACCTTTAGCCAGGCTCATTAAGAAGAAAGAGATATTATACATGTTTCAATGCCATTCTTGTTGATGGACTTCTAGATTGCTTCCATGTCCTGGCTATTTTAAACAGTGCTGCAGTGAACATGGGGGTACATGTGTCTTTGAAATTATTTGAGTGTTCTATCACATTCACAGAGGCCTCTTTTAATCAAAATGTTCTCTTTTCAAGTGCTCAGAGGTCATTGGTATCATAGATAATTTTTCTTTTTCCATCTTTAAATGCTCAGAAGACAACCTATGATCCCAGCATTTCCCCAGCATCATTTGCATCAACTTCTTGAAATACACTTCGCCAAATCTCTGATTTTGCTTTGTGATGGGTATGGGATTCTGATTACACAGTATGGTCTAAAATTTGCTACCCATCATTCAAATCCTAAAGCAGAGGGTTTCTGGGCTCCCTACCATCTCTTGAATCCACCTGATCTCAGAGCAGCAGAGCTGGGTGATGCCATGTCCCAACTCACTTTCCTAAAATACTTCCTCCATGAGGCTCTGCCTGGGAATTTCTCCACATCCATGAAACAAGCCTGTCCAGGTACATTCAAGCCTCTTTTTTCAATGGGACAATCCTAAGGAGTAGTCCACATAGTTCCTCAGAGGGTCCTCTGGTATTTAGCCTCAGTTGTCCACAGAGATACCCAATTCAGTAATTCACTCATTTAGGGGTTTCCCTCATCCCCTCTCTCATTTTCCATATGTCTTATCCCAGTTCCAATGGATTACCTTCCAATTACCTATATGCAAGATCTAGTTTTAGGCTCTGCTTTTTAGGAAACCCAAATAAAGAGACCAATGAGTTATTTCTGCCATGGGAAACCCAACCTGAGAGGAAGGCATTGTTGAACAAGGTCTAACTTCATAGGTGATCAATTCATTTGTGAAAAGCTGTGTTTTTGACAATATTTGCCTCTCTATACACTCACTCCAGTACTCTTGCCTGGAAAATCCCATGAATGGAGGAGTCTGGTAGGCTGCAGTCCATGGGGTTGCAAAGAGTCGGACACGACTGAGCGACTTCCCTTTCACTTTTCACTTTCATGCATTAGAAAAGGAAATGGCAACCCACTCCAGTGTTCTTGCCTGGAGAAACCCAGGGATGGGGGAGCCTGGTGGGCTGCTGTCTATGGAGTCGCACAGAGTCGGACACGACTGAAGAGACTTAGCAGCAGCAGCAGCATCTGCATATCTTCCAATAACTTCCAGTGGAACCAGTAATGATCAAAGCCTTCCTGGGAGGAATCTGGGGGCACAGATGTCCGTAGTTTTTATTGTTTACTGCTGTCAAGTATTAACACAGAATTTTCAACCAGAAGAATGCATGGAATTGGGGACAGAAGTCTGACTCCTTCTTCTTGAGGAGGATGTAGAGGATGGAGAAGTGAAACTTGAGGACGACTGCCTGAGACTTTTATCATCAGCCGAGTGTCCTCCCTTCTTTAACCTCATCACCTGCTGCCCTGAGTCCCTGACCTACTGTTGTCTACACCCCGGTAGATGGCAGGTGTCTTCACACCTGATATAGTCAGCCATGCTACCCAGAGGGGTTGGCGAGAGACTGTACCCACCTTCCCCCAGTCTAGGCACCTGAGCCTGCAGGGTGATGTTGGCCTGGACTGGGAGCTGCTCATTCCGGACCACCCAGTAGGCAACTCACTCCCGTACAGCATGGACTCTGCCTTCCAGGTGTGCTCCAGAGAGTAGGTCCCCTTTGGGTTTCTAGTGACTTGGGGGAACTCTAAAGGTCTTGTTTTGACTTGTTCTCCAAGCCCATGAGGTGCATGTGGGTGGGATAGGAGTGGCTCACATGGGTACAGACACTAAGGAGAAGAGTATGGAGGTTCCTGAAATGACTAAAAATAAAAGTATCATATTATCCTGCAATCCCACTCCTGGGGATACATCTGGAGAGAACCATAATTCAAAAAGACACAAGCACCCCAAAGTTAACTGAAGCATAATTTATGATAGCCAGGACATGGAAGTAACCTAAATGTCTATCAGCAGAGAAATGGATAAGATGTGGTACATATATGCGATGAAATACTGCTGCTGCTGCTAAGTCCCTTCAGTTGTGTTCCACTCTGTGCGACCCCAAAGACAGCAGCCCATCAGGCTCCCTCGTCCCTGAGATTCTCCAGGCAAGAACACTGGAGTGGGTTGCCATTTCCTTCTCCAATGCATGAAAGTGAAAAGTGACAGTGAAGTTGCTCAGTCGTGTCTGACTCTTCTCGACTCCGTGGAATACAGCCTACAAGGCTCCTCCGTCCATGGGATTTTCCAGGCAAGAGTACTGGAGTGGGGTGTCATTGCCTTCTCCGGATGAAATTCTAGTCAACTACAAAAAAAAAAAATGCCATTTGCAGCAAAACAGATGGACCTAGAGGTATCACACAAAGTGAAATAAGTCAGATGGAGAAAGACAAATATCATATGATATCATTCATATGTGGAGCCTCATTACAAATGAACTTATATTTTCAGACTTCAGCTCAGTTCAGTTCAGTCACTCAGTCGTGTCCGACTCTTCACGACCCCATGAATTGCCTCACGCCAGGCCTCCCTGTCCATCACCATCACCCGGAGTTCACTCAGACTCACGTCTATCAAGTCGGTGATGCCATCCATCCAGCCATCTCATTCTCTGTCATCCCCTTCTCCTCCTGCCCCCAATCCCTCCCAGCATCAGAGTCTTTTCCAATGAGTCAACTCTTCGCATGAGGTGGTCAAGGAGTTTCAGCTTTAGCATCATTCCTTCCAAAGAACACCCAGGACTGATCTCCTTTAGGATGGACTGGTTGGATCTCATTGCAGTCCAAGGGACTCTCAAGAGTCTTCTCCAACACCACAGTTCAAAAGCATCAATTCTTTGGTGGTCAGCTTTCTTCACAGTCCAACTCTCACATCCATACATGACTACAGGAAAAACCATAGCCTTGACTGGACGGACCTTTGTTGGCAAAGTAATATCTCTGCTTTTTAATATACTATCTAGGTTGGTCATAACTTTTCTTCCAAGGAGTAAGTGTCTTTTAATTACAGGTATCAAAAACAAACTTATGCTAACCAAAGGGGAAACGTAGAGGAAAGGATAAATCAGGAGCTAAGGATTAACACATACCACTGTACATAAGACAGATAACCAACAAGGACTTATTATATAGCAAAGGGAGCTCTACTAAATATTTTGTTATAACTTGTACAAGAAAACAATCTGAAAAGGAATGAGTACGTGTATATGCATAACTGAATCACTTTGCTGTACACCTTAAATTAATACAGCACTGTGGATCAACTACACTCCAATAAAGTTTTAAAAATAAATTACAGATCTAGTAATACTAGCAAAGATTATTGGACATACTGAAAAATGAAGTAATGCACACGGCACCAGAGATTCTCTGGTTCACCTGGATTTGTATCCCAGAAAGTTTGGTACTTATCTTTGGGGTGGGGACAGTTAAACAAAATAACAGAAAGAAACATCCATTGAAATTACCCCTGCCTGCCTGCCCTCTGTGTCTTCTTTTCCCAGGAACTGGTCACAAGTTCTCTCACTCTCAAAAGAAAACCTTTTTTCTTTGATGTTTCAAAGTAAGGCAAATAGAGCTAAACATTATTAATTAAATACAGGTAGGAGTATTAGAGCCTTGCTTTCTGTATCCATAATTTTTGGTAGGGAGTAAGTTGTGTTTTTGTTTTTATTTATCTCAAAGTATTATCTAAGTTTCCTGATGATTTCTTCTTTCATATATTGGTTATATGTTTAATTTCCAAATATCTTTGATTTTCATGTTCTTCTTCTGCTATTGATTTGTAATTTCATTCAATTGTAATCAGAGAAGATGCTTTCTGTAATTACAATATTTTAAAATTTGTTGAGACTTATTTGTTGCTTACCACACGGTCTATCCTGGAGCATAGTCTATGTGCACTTGAGAAGAATATATATTTGGCTGTTATTTGGTGGAATGTCCTGAACATGCCTGTGATGTCCAATTAATTAGGTGTGTGTGTGCTCAGTTGCTCAGTTATATCCAGCACTTTGTGATCCTATGGACTGCAGCCCACCAGGCTCCTCTGTCCATGGAATTCTCTAGGCAAAATACTGGAATGTGTTACCATTTTCTACTCAAGGGGATCTTCCTGACACAAGGCTTGAACCCACATCTCTTGCATCTCTTGCATTGGCAGGTGGATTCTTTAACACTGCATCACTTAGGAAGCCAATTAATCTATAGTGTTATTCAAATCCTCTGTCCCTATTGATATTCATTCTGGTTTTTTTCATTTATTATGGAAAATGAAGTATTAAAATCTCTTTCTAGTGTTTTATTTCTGTCTAGTTCTCCTTTCCATTCTGGCAAAGTTTGCTTCTTATATGTAGAGGACTGACATTTGATGTACAACCATTAATAATATTTTCTTGGTTGAATTGATCTATTGACACTATATAATGTCCTCTTTGACTCGTATCAGTTTTTAAGCTCAATTCTATTTTATCTACTACAGGGATAGTTCTACCCCCTACTATATTTTTGTTACTGTTTTCATGGAGCACATTATTCTCTTCTTTCACTTTCAGATTATGTATGTTCATAGATCTAAATTTAGACTCTTACAGATACTATGTACTTGTATCCCGGTTGCTTTCCCCCCATTTAGTCAGTCTATATCTATGTATTAATGTATTGGGGAACTGAATCAATTTACAATTAAAGTAAGTACTATTAGGGCAAGAAGTGAAGGTAGTAGCTGTGTCCGACTCTTTGTGACCTCATGGACTGTAGCTCTGCCAGGCTCCTCTGTCCTTGAAATTCTCTAGGCAAGAATGCTGGAGTGGGTAGCCATTCCCTTCTCCAGGCAATCTTCCTGACTCAGGAATCCATGTCTCCCACTTGCAGGCAGATTCAGATGATCTAGATCTATGTCTATACATTGATGTATTGAAGAACTGAATTAATTTGCATTTAAAATAATTACTAATAGGGAAGGACTTACTATTGTTCTTTTGTTAATTGTTTTCGTGTTTCTTGTATCTTTCCCCTCCTTCCTTCTTCTCTTACTGCCTTCTTTTGATTTTAATTGCTTTTGTTTATCTCTGCTCTAATTTTTCACATTCTTCCTTCCGCTGGCTTTGTGTTCAGAACAAAGAAACACACTCATCTCAATATATTTCACAATATTAAAGCAGAAGGTGGCAAGGAGCAGGAAACATTGGTTGTTCCCATAGAATGAAAGAACAACAGACCTTAGGGTACAATTCTCAGAGCAGACCAGGGAAAGGTCAAGGGTCAGGAGTCTGACTTAACCTCTCCTGGAAGAATTTTGTAAACAAAATCTGGAGCTGAGTGACACTCACTCCTAGTCTCAAGATTCCCCAGAGCGAATTCTGGCCATAGTAAGGAGGACATACTCATTCACTGACTTCCTGTGTAGGGGATGAGGTCCCACACTGAATTGTGGTGGCCCTTCAGGTAACTGCCACAGGCCCCAGTTATATTCCAGTTGGAAATGGGTGAGTGGCATTTGCGAACTGGAAGAGATTCTGCTTGGTTACAGATTCTGTTGCATTGGCTCAGTTGATATTAGGAATCTAGGAGCAAACTTCACCCATGCTGAGGTTTCATTCTAAATCCAGAAGTGAAAATGTAGCTACAAATATCTGTATATGATATTTGGGGTCAAGAAATAGGTCATAAGAGATGCAATAAATATTTTGGAGCCCAGATTTGTCTAAAACTTCAGAATGACTTCTGCTGGTGGCTCAGCTGGTAATGAATCTGATTCCAATGTGGGAGACCTAGGTTTGCTCCCTGGGTTGGAAAGATCCCCTGGAGAGGGGAATGGCTATCCACTCCAGTATTCTGGCATGGAGAATTCCATGGACTGTATAGTCCATGGGGTCGCAAAGAGTCGGACACAACTGAGTGATTTTCACTTTCACATTTTAGAATGACTTGTTAACCATCCAAGTCTCAGTTTTCCAGCCTTTTGGACCCTACAGTGCACACATTTAGTTGCCTTTTTCCAACCTCTATTTTTTTTTCAATTGGGAATGTCCAATGTCATATTCAGGTTTTAACTGGGAATGCCCAATGTCTTATGTTTGGATTTTAACTGTAATGTCCAATGTCTTAAGTTGGCCACCACAGAAGGGCGTAGCATCTCAGTCTGGCTTGAATCAGTATTGGACACAGGATTCTTGAAAGAATAACCAGAAGGGCCATCAACAGGATTCTAGCCTTTGGGGTTGTTTGTGAATGAAGGAGCACAATACCCAGTGTGTGATATTGGTTTAGTGCATATTGCATAAAAAATTTACCAAGCAAAGGGATGTAGTTTATCAGATTATCTTTACCATTTGTGAACACTTAGTTATCTGAACAAGATATATGGACTTCTCAGGATGCCCTTTCATTAACTACACGATGTGACACATCACTGAAGCAGATGAAATCAATTTAATTGATTGATCATTGTGTTTTCCACTTGGAATAATTGTAGGAATTGCCTTCCATTGAAATCATAAATTAGTTATCATTCTGGCCCAGTCCCAACTGAACCACTAGACAGGACCTTTTGGGGACTGAGAAGACATGTTGCAGCCCTGGTTGCAGCATCTCCAGCCTTGACTGACACTAGACTCTCAGGCTGGTTCACCTGGAACTCTCTATCTGAAATTCTTGGAAGAAATGTCGCCTCATTGCTCATGTTCCTTGTCCTGCTCAAGATGTTTTGAAGTTCTAGTGTAGATCAAGGTGAGATTTCATTCCACATTCTTTCAGCCACATATACTGGCACCAAAGTATAAAAATTATAAATGTGGTTGCCACCTGGGTTAGATGAAGGGAACCAACGCACAGAAAGGAAGATGGCAGCTCTCTTCTCCATTAGATATAAGGATGGCCTGGAGCATAACAGGCACTTAAATAAACATACTTGCAATGAGGACAAATACATTTCTAATAAACAAGAAATGTCAAATAGAGTCTGTGTCAGACTCTTCTTTCTGTTTTGGAATCAGAGACAAAGCCCCAGGCTAAGGACAATGTGATCTTAACAAAACAAACAATATTCAGAGAATTACCTGGAGAAAAAGCTACCTCCCATTTTCCACAAGTTCTTTTATGGTGCAAAAGTCAACTTATGCCAATTCACAAAAATAAATGTTAATTCTTGTTTTTCTCCATGGAATTGATATTTTTCCTAATGGGTGAAAACTGTGAAATTCTTAACTATTACTGTGAAAATTCTTAACTATCAAAGTGTTTCATGTTAATCAATGCTCAGCCCTAGCCAACAAAAGTTGTTCTTGGATGTGTTCTTGGGTGGTACATAAGCAGCATTGTCATGAAGTTCACAGGAAATACACAGAGTGCTTGCCAGAGGAGTTCCTCTTGATGGACTTTTCAGTTTCAGTGCATGTTTTCTATTGCTTAATGACATGTTGCCACAAACATAGTAGCTTAAGACACGCAAGTCTATTATGTCATACTTGTGTGAATCAGGAGTTCAAGCACAGTTTGGCTGTCATTCACAGAAAGAAGGTGTTGTGAGACAGATGGAGCATATCTACAATCCAAGGGATATTTGAGGTATCAGGAGAGAACCCTGGAAAATATTCTCTCTAAAGTTCATAGCAGCCTTACTCGTACTTCCAAAAACTTGAAAATCGCTGAGATGAGTTGGTAAAGAAATTGGTGAATCCAGATAATCAACTATTATTCTTGACTAAAATGCAATCAGCTCTCAATCCTTCAACAGATGTGGAGGAATCTTAAATTGTTTTTAATAACTGAAAGCAAAAATCTACATGCTGCATGATTCTAAATATATAGCAGTCTAGGAAAGGGCTCCACCCTCAAGACAACTCCTTCACAAAGACCCACCTCCAAACACCATCTCATCACGGATTAATTTGAACAAATGAATTTTGGAAGGACACAAACATTTGGACCATAACAGACTTCCTTAAATTTTTCATAAAGTCCTTGTCTTTTCAATGATCCTGTGTAGGATCACACAGGATGTGTACCATACACATTTACTTGTCATGTTTCTCCTTGGGCTCCTTTCAGCTGAGATATGTTTCCTGACTTTCCTTGTTTTTGGTGATTTTGACAGATCTGATAAATACTTCTCAAATTTATTGTAGGATGTCCCTCTACTACAACTTTCCTGATGCCTTTCTCATAATTAAACTATGGTTATAGGTTTTGTGGGAAGAAGATCCCAGAGGAAATTTTCATCAGATCTACATGATTTAAGTCTACTGATATTGATTTTGATTGTTGAAGAACATTTAATGACCTGGATAATCTGTATTTGTCAAATTTTCCCACCATAAAGTTACCCATTTTCCTCCTTCCATTCTGTCTTCTTTGGAAATGAGTCACCACATGCAGTCTATACCTCAGGAGTGGTGAACTGAGTTTCTCCTTTTTAGAGTGAAGTATCTCCAAAATCACTGCAGATGGTGACTGCAGCCATGAAATTAAAAGACACTTACTCCTTGGAAGAAAAGTTATGACCAACTTAGATAGCATATTAAAAAGCAGAGACATTACTTTACCAACAAAGGTCCATCTAGTCAAGGCTATCGTTTTTCCAGTGGTCATGTATGGATGTGAGAGTTGGACTGTGAAGAAGGCTGAGTGCCGAAGAATTGATGCTTTTGAACTGTGGTGTTGGAGAAGACTATTGAGAGTCCCTTGGACTGCAAGGAGATCCAACCAGTCCATTCTGAAGGAGATCAGCCCTGGAATTTCTTTGGAAGGAATGATGCTAAAGCTGAAACTCCAGTACTTTGGCTACCTCATGCGAAGAGTTGACTCACTGGAAAAGGCTTTGATGTTGGGAGGGATTGAGGGCAGGAGGAGAAGGGGATGACAGGATGAGATGGCTGAATGGCATCACTGACTCAATGGAAGTGAATCTGAGTGAATTCTGGGAGTTGATGATGGACAAGGTGGCCTGGCATGCTGTGATTCATGGGGTCACAAAGAGTTGGACACCACTGAGAGACTGAACTGAACTGATCTCCATAAATTATTTAGGACTTTCCTATACAGAAGATTTTTAAAAATTCTGCTCCATTCATTAATATATTCAATAATTTATTTATATCAATATGGACTCACAGATATTTATTTGATATTTGAAGTTGTAATCTTAGCTTATTTTGGCTGCTATAACAAAATATCACAGACTGAGTGACAGAAAACAGAAATTTATTGCTCACAGTTCTGGAGGCTCAAATTCCAATATCATAGTAGCAGCATGATTTTGGATTGATCCAGAATCCTTCTTTTGGGTTGCAGATTTCTCATTGTATCCTCACATGACAGACAGAACTAAGAAGACCTTGTGGGTCTCTTTTGGAAGGTGCTAATCCCATTCATGACAGAGGGTCCCTTGTGAACTAGTTGTGCTCCAAATGCACCAGCTGGAAGCATGGTACATTGGGCATTAACATTTTAAATATGAATTTTGAAGTGACAAAAGCATTACATCCAATACTTAATATATTTCTTGCTCAAATTGTTCCAGCTTTGCCCACTGGGGCCTCTTTAGGTTGTTTCCTGAGCCCCTTTGACAAACTCTAGTAAATGTCAGTTTTTGCATTTTGGTTTTGTTTTCTTTTGGCTTTTCATTCCCTTGTATTCTGAAGGATACTGAATTTTTGATAGGACTTCTAAACACAAAGAGGAGAGTTTAGCCTTTAATGAAAGAACTTTAGAACACAAGAGCCAGGTGACTGAATTAGATAATTTTTATTTTGAAATCCAACATTTAGTAAAAGCTAATTCACTCATTTATTAAACATTAATGGCCTGGTATGTGGCAGTCAATGTTCTGGCAACTGAGGATTCAGTCTATTCTCATAAAACTACATCTTGTTTGAGGAAGAGACAACATACGTCAGAGCTTATGTTGCATGGTGCATTAGTATCATCAACCCCCAACACATGGTTCAGATTTCAGTTATCATAGGAAATTTACTGTGAACATTTGTACAAAGTCCAACTTTGCTGCTAACTCTACGTCAGTCCACAAATCACTGTGTACTAACAGAAGCTCATCACAATCAATAACCAACCCTGTTAATTCTTCAAAAGTCTTCAGGATTGGTCACTGTGACTCTGTTACTCTGTTTTGGCACAGACAGAAAAATAAGTAGTTGTGTTGTCTCCATTCTCCCAGTGATGAACTTTTATGTTATTTACAAGGTGAATAATTGTAAAAGGAAATTGGCAACATAAAAGTGCAATGGAGAGACAAAAAGTGATGAGCCAGAAGTCATATTCAAATTGAATGTAAATGGATTACAGAAAAAATAGTTGACCACGGGAGTAGTAACTTAATACTGTAAGAAAGATTCCAGATATGCAGTCAGAAGAACTTAGTGAAGGCCAACTTACCACATAAATGAGGAAACTGGTGGTGAGAAAAGGGTGAAAGTGACCCAGAGGATATGACAGCAGCAAATATTTCAAATCAAAGGAAGTTGAAGTTTTGTAAAGATTTCACAACTTTGAGAGTACAAGCACAAAATGTCAGAAGTTGATCCAAACTTACCAAGGAGCATAATTCACCAAGTTGGAAAAAAGATGCTTTTATATTGCAAATTATACAAGAAGTAGAAAGCAGGCACTGTTCAAACATTTTAGATAAGTTTTTATAAAGCAATTAATTGATTTAATACTCAATATTTCTACTTTGTCAAACTATGTATTGTTAGTACTGACAATCAGAGAGTTCCTAATGCTTTAAATATAAATTTTAAAAGTCACAAAACAATCATTATTCATCCCAACATTACTGAGATCAGATTCCATGATTCCATTTACACAGTAATTTTTATTGTCCTTTTCTACCATTCAAAGAGAGAACTGCCTGTCTTTTATGTCAGAGGTGAAAAGTGCTCAAGAAACAAACTAACCAGGTTAAGAGCTCATGGAATGCCATGGTCAGAGCAGAACTGATACTTTATACAGTGTGGTATATGGAAGGTGCCTTGGTAACGTGATATTTGAGCAGAGACTGCAAGGAAGGAAAACAGTGAGCCAAGCCGACATGTTGGAGGAAGAAGGTGAGGGTAGAGATAGGATTTGACTAACATTCTGAGAATCACTGTTCCTGAAACAGGAAAGCCAGTTAGAGTCCATAGCAGCTGTGCGGGAAGGGATGATGGTGTCAGGGACCAGGGAGTGGTGATGGGTGTGGGAGTGTGCCGATTATGGACAGAGTTCAGTGGTGAGCTGTGAGAGGCTTGGACTGGCTCAAGAGAGGCAACATTGACATTTTCAGGAATTTTCTAAGTTGCTGTATGGTTGTAAACTTGAAATTGACCACACTGAAAGCATTTTACATCAAAATTTGACATGTACTAACAATTAGGCTTATTTTTTCTTTTTTAACAGTCAATTGTTAAAGATTTACCATCACGCTACTGGACATAATTACTTTAAAGACAGAATTGAATATGTGATATAAAAGAAAGAGAAATTAAGGATGACTTTAGGCTCTGGACATAGTGTATTTACCATGAACATCAGGGTTAGGAAGGATGCAAAATGATAGAAAGACTACTCTTCCCATTACAGAGAGAGGAGGGAACACTACTCTGGGTTTGAAAAATAGGCTATTGAGACAATGAGGAAGGAGAATAATTTTTCTTAAAACCAAGATAGGGCATCATTTGTACTCAAAGGGTGAAGAGTCCAGTGAACAAAAGACAGAATAACTTTTCTGCAGAGAACATTAGTGCGAGCCAAGTCCAGGGTTACAGATGAGAGATAACCTGACCTGTGTTGACCTAACTTATTTCTCACATTCCAGGGATATGTCATGAGTCAGTCCCCAGAACTACTTCCCATGATCTCCACTCAGGACCAAGTATGAAGACACAGCTCTGGGGGCTTCAGGAACACGTAGCAGGCAGGTCTCCATGGAAGGGAGGCATTTGGAGCAAAGTTGTGGGAGCTTCTAGCTGGGTTCTTCTCCAAGGCTGGGCCCTTCAGGGAGGGAAGGAGGCAGCAGAGACGGTGGCACCAAGCAGGCGGGAAGGATGGAGCTGTGGGAAAATGTCATAGTTATGTGCTCATCACTCAAGAAACGTTTCATGAATCCCTCTGATGTACCCGGGTGTTATCCTCCTAGGATACCTGTCCTGAGAGGATGGGCAGCTCCTGAGATAGGACTTTACCCACTCAGCCTCCTTCCCTCCTCCCAGGTCCTGCGCCCCTGGTGCCCCTTCCTAAGCCTTTCTTTCTGTTACACAGAGAATCAGAGCAAGACACCCCTCAGAACACCCCTCAACATTGCCCTAAAATATGGATTTCTTTTGCCCCAAGAAGTCCCAGATTTTAAGTGAACCACCCGCTCAGGTGTTCCTCATTTAGCACCCTCTGCCCACTTTCTCTACAGAACCCCTTAGACTCTGTGGACACCCTTTGAAAACCCCTGATCCAGCCCATCTCCTCTAGGACCTCACACACCTCCTGAGAACTGGGTAATGCTGAGAGGGAAGCAGGGTCTCCCGAGGGGATTGAGGGAGCTACTTCACACCTTCTCTTAACTCCACGTAGGCCCTGACCTTGTGTAGTCTATGAGTAGCCTTCCTAAGCTCTAGCACAGAACTTGTCCTGCCCTCCATCCCACCCCAACTTACGTTTATGCTCAAAACTTCTTGCAGATTAGGATGATGGAGACACCAACCAATAGCAGCACCTTGGGGCTTAGGAGGAAAACTACCAGGAGAGGCGAAGACCGTTCTGGGCCTGGAAATCAGGCGATCAGAGGATTGATTAGAAGGATCACAGAGGAACCATTCCCAGGGCCTCCACTTACTCCATCTGAGACCACTTGGGCCCATCAACACTCTGTGGCTTTGACCTGCCTCCTGGCCTCAAGCTGGAGGCAGACATTAGGGCACAGGAATCCCTCATCTCACACGTCTCTTCTCAGACTTCAATGGTCCTATAAGTTGAAGAGAAAATTTCAGAAGTGAAAATAACTGAGACAAGAGAAAATTTAGCAAGTCCTAGTGCACAGTCTCTCACTAGGTTGCAATTCCATCCTCAGTCAGCCATTAGAAAAATTTCAGGAGAAATAGTCAAGTCTGATAAGATTAGAAATCTAGATATTTGAAAATAACATCATGAATATGAAATTTGCCTAAACTTTGAAAATATTTTTTTTAAAAAAGTGTCCCGCAGAACAGTGCATAAATCACAGGAAAAAGTTTCAACCTATTCTTTGATTTAATATGGTTGGCACACAATCCCCCAAATCTGTACATAGATTACCATATGTGTCAAAAGAAGTGATCAGTAGTGATCAAGTTAAGGATCTTAAGATGGAACATTATCCTGGATTTTCTGAGTGGGGCCCATGTGATCACAAAGATCCTTACAAGTAAAAGATGGAGGCAGGAGAGTCAGAGAAGGAGGTGCAATGTCAGAAGCAGAGGTCAGCGTGATGTGGGGCTCTTTGCCAAGGAGTGTGAGTACCTCTGGGAGCTAGAAAGGGCAAGAAAATAGATTCTCCTCTAGAGCCTTTGGAGGGAACACAGCCCAGCCACCATCATAGACGTCTGACCTCTACAACTATATTAAGCATATTTGTGTGTGTATATATATATGTATGTAGTAATATACTTGTATTAAATCACTAAACATGGTAACTACTCACAGTGACTATAGGAACCTAATTCAAGGAGAGGCACAATTGAAAATGCTTAACTTCTGCGTGTGCATGCAGGCATGCTTAGTCGCTTCAGTCATGTCTGACTCTTTGCACTCCCATGGACACATGTGACCCCTGCCAGCCTCCCCTGACCATGAGACTTTCCAGGCAAGAATACTGGAGTGGGTTGCCATGCCCTCCTCCAGGGGATCTTCCTGACCCGGGAATCTAACTCTGACACCTATGACTCCTACATTGCAGGCAGACTCTTTACCCACTGAGATACTTGGGAAGCCCCAGCTTCTAGGTGAAAAGAAGGAAAAAGTACTGTTTGGCTATTGAATGGTGAAGGGAAAATGGGAAAAAGGAAAAACATAGTGGAAGGGATTTCAGGATTTACATTCCTGAAAGATGAAAGAGAACCAAAGAATGAGAGGAATCACAACCTTTCTCCCTCTATGAAAACCAACTAACCAAAAACTCCTTTAAATGTTAGATTATGCTGTAGTGAGAGAAGAGAGGCTAGAAATATTGTAAGACATTTCAGTACTGTAGATATGCATCCTCACACTAGACTCACTGGACCCAGGAGTGCAATGGCTGGAGCCCTCAGATGCTCAGGGTAGGCTTTGGGTCTGGGTGGAAGGGTCACATCAGCATTTTACACTTCTCTTCAGCCTGCCAACCTAAATGTTTCAAAAAACTCTTCCAGCCTTAATACCCTAGCAACCTTGATGGGAGAGCCCAGAAGCACCAATGCTGGTGGAGTCCAAGCAGGAGATGGAAGATTAGAAAGCATTTCCAAGCCACTGTAGACAAGATTGCATGAACTCTTCTCTCCTACACTCCCTGTTAAGTACAATTTGAACCCTAGAAATAACACAGAGGATAAGCATAGGAGAACTCTAGGTGGAAGAAGAGGTGAACAGGCTGGAGATCTGAGGACTGGAGGAAGAGCACAGCAGTCAGCCCCCCAGGTCCACTCTCCTAATTCCCTAGCACAGAAAGAGACCCAGATGTGGCACTAGACAAAAAAGAAAATCTAAACCAATAATCTAAATTTCTGCTTCAAGAAATTAGAAAATGAGGAGCAAGATAACCTAAAGCGAAAGAAAGAGAGGAAATAATACAGAAATAAGAAAAATAAATGAAATCAAAAACGGAAAAGGAAAATCAATAAACTTAAAAACAATAGAGAAAATAACTGAAACAAACAGTGTGTTCTTTCAAAACACCATTCAAATGAAATGATTCTTCTAATAAATAAATAAATAAGGAGGAATGACACATTCCCAGTAATAGGAATGGAAATGGAAGACATTAGTACAGTCTCTGCAGATATCAGTGGATAATAAGAGAATTTTATGAACAACTGTACAGATAGCAATTTGAAAACTCAGAGACAATGGAAGAAATAACTCAAAAAGCACTGCCACAGCTCACACAATATGAAATGAATGTTCTGAATAGTCTTAACAACTGAAATTTTGCTTCAAATTAAAAAAAAAAAAAAAGATTCTCATGACCCACATGGTGTCATGGGAAAACTTTGTCAAAAACTTACAGATGAATTAAAAACAATTTTGGTGAACAAAAAATAATTATAAAAAATATTTTGAAAAATTTGAATTTATATTCCACTTTAAATGATATTGGGAATTAGCATTGATTATATTAAGTGTACATTGGTATTAGTTTTATAGAAAATGTCCCTAACTAAGAGACCACACAATTGCAGACACCACTGACACACATAAGTGTGGACACAATTATGCAACTTCTCTATATCACTAGTTTAAAGGAAGTTGTTTGTTCTCTCTTTCCTCTCTTAATTCTTCCAGCAGGCAGGGACGTGGACATTCAGTGACCCAGCATCAACCCAGTAGATGAGGACCATACCATAGTTATGTTGGAAGAAATGTGGGCCTTTGAAAGGTCTTCTGGAGAAAGATTCCTGGAAACCTGACTTGACTCTCTCTTGATGTTACATGACAGTCTACGAGATGTTTTATTTATATAAAGTGGGGGTGCTGTCATTGGAACAAGTCCAAGCTGTGGGAGAACAAGTCTGTAATTAGCATGTATCTCTTGTGCAGGCTTGGGATTCCTGTCCTCAGGAACTTATTCACCTTGACTACTTTAGCCCAGTGACCTGGACTAAAGGCAACAAATCTTCAACAACACAAGACCCACCCCTATCTCCACTGCTCCCTGAGTCCCTTCTGTAAACTCAAACCCTCTGGGCGGCTGAAGCAGAAAAGGAGATGAACTGATAATTGCATTCAGCTAATGTGCAGTGCGCGATTATGATCATTTTGGGCCCACTGTCAAAAATCAGAGGACAAAGGAGCCCATGCGGTGACCGCTCATGGTCACCTGGGTGCCTGGTGCAACTCTAACTTCTTGTCCTCATGGCTCCCCTTCCAGAATTTCACAGAGTAGTAAGTACAGACATTTACTGGTGTGATGTTCCTGATATGGATGGAAAAGTCTAGGCTGAAGAGAGACTAGGCAGAGGTTGGAAAGAATAAGGAAGTGGCAAGTGGGCAGACATGGAATGGTGAACACAGAAACAGTTATTTGAAGAAAGAAAGAGGCAGGACACTGAACAGGATGACATTCCTCCCTCTCTTTCTTAATGCCATGGATGTTTATGTCAAAGGATCTGTAAAGAATATACCATACTCTTACCAGTGGTCAGGAGGGAATTCACTTTAAAGTTCTAGTTTATATCTATTGACTTCTAGATTGTTCGATAAAAAGCATGAAGTACTCCCTTCATTATAAAGAACTGGGTCAGTTGGAGTGGAGTCCTCACCAGGGAGTTTGTGGGCGCCCTGGTCCTTCTGATGAGCAGAGACCTCCCGGGTATGATTTTTGGTGACTGCCGGCTGCCCGTCATGCTCCACCTGGCAGGTGAGCACCACAGCTTCCCTGTGGGCAGAGGAGTTCACCAGGAGCCAGCTCATCCAGCTAAAGTTTCCATCCTTGTTTTCTACGAAGGTCAAGGTCACTTCTGTTCAGAATATGATTGCATTCTCCAACCAGGCCAGCTGCAAGTCTCCGGGGCAGAATTTGTTCACCTGGCAGGTAATGACATTCACCTGGTTCCCCATGGGGTGTTGTGTAAGCTCCAAAGTGGGTAAAACTGAAAGAGCACAGAGAAGAAGCTCTGACAATACGGGACAGGTCATAGCACCCGGGTCAGAGCCAGGCGGGCAGCAAGTGCTCAAAGGGTCTCTCTGCATAGGAATGAAATCACTAAGCAAGCGCAGTGCAGGGCACACAGTGGGTGCTCAAAAACTGATAGCTCCTATTAGGGTTATAATGTTTGCAATCAGCAAGATCAGTCCCTATCATACAGTAGGAACATAATAACTGCAGCAAAATAAATGAAATCCCTAGGCACATAAGGGCCTGGCTTATGTATCGCCTAGTCACTCAGTCGTGTCTGACTCCTTGCGACGCCATGGACTGCAGTCCGAGAGACTTCTCTCTATGGGACTCTCCAGACGAGAACACTGGAGCGGGTTGCCATTTCCTTCTCCATGGCTTATAGTAGGTGCTCCGTAATTGGAGAAGCCATTGATAAAGTAAAGAAAACTACTTAGCATAGTGTTTGGCGCAGGTATCCATAGAAGTGAGTGAAGAGCTCAACTAGAAGCCTGGTGTCGGGCAGGAATATCAGGAAGTAGATTCCGGGCAATTCAAGGCATGGAGCAGAAAGCAGGTGGGAGGAGCTAGCTGGGGTCTTGGGGGCAGGTGTGGACTTGAGCTAACATAAGGGGCACCTACCTTGGACAGTCTTGGACAAGTTGGCAGTCCAAGGAGAGGAGGGCCCCTCCTGCAGGGTGACGTGGGCCACCTCGCAGATGACCTGGGAGTGAACATCTCCCGGGGCCCACAGCACCTTGATTGTGCTGGAGATGCTGTAGGAAACACTGTCTCCCTCTGGATCCACACTGATTTGGGAGGCTGAGAGCTCATTGCCATTTTTGAACCATTTAAGGGAGATGTTTCTGGGGGAGAAGCCGTGGGATGTGCAGGTGAAGCTCACTTTCTGCTCAGGTGTAGCCCTCACTGTAGGGCCGGATTCTATGGGCAGAGAGGGCTGGGCTACAAAAGGAACATTTATAAACACTGAATATGACTGTGATTATCATCACTAACAAAAAACTTGTGACAATGTTAAGAAATTGCAAATATATTATTTTCAAATTCTTCAAATAATTCTGGGGGGGCGCTCAGTGTTACCACAGTCATGTTAAGGGGAGACCTGCGGGTTCCCAGGGGTGACTTTGAATCAGGGGCAGGGCTGACTGGACTTCCAGACCTGAGTTCAGAGTCCACCTTCTTTCCTCTGCCAAGTGATTTCCCACTAATCTGGGCACAGGAACAAAAGTACTTTTGGGGCTCACTCTTTTATTAACTATTCCTGACTGGGCTCACTGGAAAACTTAACTTCAGAAAATGTATTTACAGAAGGGAATGCGGGGAAGCAGGAGCACAGTAGGACCACACAGAAGCTGAAGCAGGGTGGCCAGCGGATGAGAGGTGTGGTTGTGGCACCTTCCAGCTCCTCATCTATGAAGGAGGGCAGCTGGCATTATCCTGCCCAGGCTTCAGGGAGAGTTAAATCAGGTGCTGGAAGTGTTTTTGCTAGGAGTAAAACAAGATGCTTCACTAAACTAAACAAATACATATCTCTCTTTAACCTGGACTCTCTTTATGTTCAGAACTGTCTTTCAGGTAGATACTCTTCCCACAAAAATGCCAGTAGCACTAGTATATCAATTCCTGAATTTCAAAGGAGGGTGCAAACAGGCATCTTTCTGAGTTGGGTTTTTCTCTTGGGTTAGTTTTGGGTTGAAAAGAAAGATCATTGAGTGCTGAGAAACCACAGGTGCTTAGCTTCTTAACTGTCATTAAATCCATAGAGACACAGACATAGGCCTACAAAAAGCCCAGATTCATACAAATCAGCAAGTCAAATGTGAGGGTCCCTGTAGAGGAGTCCTGTAGGGTGTCTCTCAATTGTTCATTATTACCCAATACCTCCTATAAAAGTCTGTAGACAGCAAACATTACAGATTTTTGCATTTCTAAATATTTAGCTTGCTTCCTAAAACTCATCAAACATTTGAGGACATATATAGCTATATGTTCCTCATATTAGCTGCCTTAATATGTCAAATTGTATAAACTCCAGCATCCTGGACATCCCTAAAGGGATGAGGTACTGTGATCAGTTACTACTTATCCAGAGTTTCCTCAGAGCCTAAAGATGGCCTGATCTCTTGATCACCCTCAGCTCTCTAATTTCCCCTACAGCTCTCTAATTTCCCCTACAGCTGTGAGAGGAAGGCCTGAGTGTGGTCCCATCAGTTCAGTTCAGTTCAGTTCAGTCGCTTAGTCATGTCCGACTCTTTGCCACCCCATGAATCGCAGCACACCAGGCCTCCCTGTTCATTGATCTTCCTGGACCAGGGAGTGAACTAGCATCCTTTGCATTGCAAGGCAGATTCTTAATCACTGAACCCACAGGGAAGCCCTCCACATGAACTTTAAAATGAACCTGTCTAGGTTCAAATATATAAAACTTAAAATATTTTTATGTTTGCTTGTGCTCAGTCCTGTTGGACTTTTTGCGACCCCATGGACTGTAGCCCACCATGCTCCATCCACAGAATTTCCCAGGCAAGAATACTAGAGTGGGTTTCCATTTCCTATTCCAAATGGTTAGTGATATCACTCAGATTTGATTGATATCTCCCCAGCTGCATAGTCTGACATGTAGCCAATAGCATCAGTATTGCATACTGGCCAGCTTTATTCTGATTGGTCAGCTTTCTGTTCTTAAACTCAAGAGTGTTTGTTGATCACTTGTTAAGTATTTTCAGCATAGGCCTTGCCAGGGGTTTGTGTGACCAGCTATTTATAGGGTTGCAGAACAAAGAGGCAGTAGTAGTAGTAGCCTGTTTCCTCAGCCTGGTTAGAACCAAGTACTTAATCCCCTCAGTTCCTTTACTGGACTCCTGGTACCCTCAGCGATGTTACAAATGCAAGATATGAGGGCCAGGAACAGGTGATAGTTAATACAGTCCCAGGTATTTGTACAACTTTTCAATTTTCATTGTGATTTCATATCCAGGATATGATTGTGGCTCATCACTAAATCAGAAGACCTGGATTTAGGTCCTGATTCTATGTTTCACTATTAAGTTATTTTACTCTGACTTCTGGTGTCCATGTATGCAGAAATGGGTATAGAAAAAAACTCTTAAAGCCTGGCTTGGCCATATACAGGACAAAATTCAGGGAGAGTGAAGCTGTCCAAGGACATGTGGCAATTAAGGTCAGAGGTCACCTCACTGTACACAGGACTGATTGATTTTAGTGTCGCAGTTCTTTACCCTTGAGCCTCACTGTTTCTGGACAAAGTGGATGCAAGCATCACCTGGTAAGATGAGGATGTATATAAAACACAGAGCTTGGCGTATAGTAAGTGCTTAATCAATAACATCCATGATCTTATCATAAAAGAAAAGTGAGAGTGTTAGCCGCTCAGTTGTGTCTGACTCTGCGACCCTATGGACTGTAGCGCTCCAGGCTTCTCTGTCTGTGAGATTCTCCAGGCAAGAATGCTGGAGTGGGTTGCCATTTCCTTCTTCAGGGATCTTCCTGACCCAGGGATGCAACCCAGGTCTCCGGCATTGCAGGCACTTTCTTTACCATCTAAGCCACTAGAGATGCCCTTGTTATCATAAGATCTGGCCATTCTAGTTCTGAAACTATGTGTTTATTTTTTTAGGCAGTAAGAAGCCGAAACAAAAGCACAGCTGAAGCACCAAAGAGAGTCATATTCTGCTCCAAACAGCTGCCATGCAAAAATTGACATTAAAAAAAAAAACAACAATAGAAACACCAAATTATGAATCTGTCCCCAATTATAAAAATAATCCCATCAGAAGTTTGGGGAATTAGCTTTCAAAACACACAAGAGACCACAGGCATTTTCCTGCAGATTAGCTCTTTATAGAAGCTAGAAGCACTCTGAAAGGAGAGAGGACAGATTTCATCAGCATCACTGTGGTTGTTGAGGCCAGAGGGTTCCAGGCTGAGAAGGGAGTGTTTGCAGGGGTTCCAGTGCCTGTTTAGGCACACCGGTGTCTAAAGATGGGAAGATTTCCCCAGTGATGAAGCTCTGGTCTGAACAGGACGGTCTGAGTGAGTAGGAAGGCCCTCTCAACCCAGGTGAGCTCTGTTGGGGTGTGGGTCTCCTTGCCACTCCACTCAGGCTGTTTCTTGGGCCTCCTAAGATCTGTCACCATCACAGGTTATTCTGAAGCGCTCACACCTGGGAGAGCTGGTTTTATTAATCCAGGCAGAGCAGGGGACCGACCTCTATCAGGGAAAAAACCACAGCCTTCCCTCTCGGTGACCTCAGAGAACACACAGCTCAGGCTTCTCTGCCCTAGCTGGGTACCAGCATCCTCCACAGGAGTTAAGACACTCAACTGTCCAGGCCATGTCTGTGCACTTAAATCAGGACTTCTACGGTATAGCCAGGGTCATGGGATCTTGTCACCATCTCCCAGGTGATTCCAATGAGCAGCTGAGGTTGAAAGGCACCCAGCTCCACCGTAACTCAATGGTACTCAGTCCTGGAGGGAAAGTGACCCTGTCTGGGGTCTTCTGGCTTCAACACATCAGGGCTCATGTTAGTGGAACATGTATCACATGCCAGGGTCTGCTCTAAGCTCTTGACATGTGTCCCTCATTCAGTCCTTTCAGCTGCTCTGTGAGGATGAGGCTGTCACTGAGGGATGAAGACACTTAGGCCCAGAGTGGGGAGAGATTCGACAGAGGTCCCAGTGCTGGGACGGGGCGGAGTTGGGATGAGTTCCCAGGCCGGAGTTTGGCCTAGGCTCTCAGACACTGCACTGAGCTCAGGAACACCCTAACCGCCTCCCACCACCCCCCGACCCTGCCACAATCCAGAGCTTCCTAGGCCCTCTCCAGTCAGTCACAGACCCCTGAAAGTTGTGTGATCACCATCATTTCGTAGATGGAGAAACTGAGGACAAGAGGGAACTGAGAGGTGCCCAGGACCCCACAGCCTGGGAGGCCAGCACCCTCGCTCCCTGAGGGGCTCTCCTTTCACCAGGTCATCTGCCCCCAGGACACCCTGAAAAGGTCGTGTGATCATCCTCTTTCCACAGGTAAGGAAGGGGGTGCCCAGTACAGGGAACTGTGCTGGTGATTTGGACAGAGCTCCTCAAATCCTTCCAACTCTCCTGAAAGGCATGATGACCACCATCGTGCAGATGAGGAAGCTGAGGCAGAGAGAAGTGAAGGGTCTGTCTCCTCTCACCCCCTGACTGTGTCCGGGTATTTCCTGTCAAGTCCAAGCTTTCAGGTCTATCAGCAGAGCAAGTGCCCACCTTCAGGAGCCCCCACACTGACCACCACCCCCTCTTTTGCTTCAGATTCTTGACTCCAACAACTACATGGAGGAATAGCCTCTGAGGGCCCAGCCGTGGGGACCCTGGAACAAGGGAAGACATGGGCTCCCGACACCTGAGTCTAGAACAGGAACTCTTGTTCACATGGGCCCTCATTACTCTCTAGGGAACACCTCCCCCTCCTCATTCTCAGTCCACCGAACCAGAAATGGGCATGCCCAGTGCTGCTGGAGTCGCAGAGGCCCCTCTGGGCTCTGTCCACACTGCCCTTCCCGGACCTGCTCCACAGGGGCCTGGTGAAGGGCCAACATCACATCAATGGGGAGAAAAATCTCCTGATGCTTTTAAGAGTGTTGATCCCTGTCATTGCAGAACTTTTCAGCACAGCATGTGACACTAGATGACCTGTCTCATCTGGGTTGTAAAACTGGACTTGCCTCCCTTACAGGGCCTTTTAAAATGTTTATCTCTAAAGAAAAGAATGAAATACGATTTTAAGAGGACAGGGCTGGAGTCTTCTCAACACTTTGGTAAGCACAGTGAGGTGTGCAGAGAACAGGGCTGTGTGACTGTGAGTGCCTGGGGTTCGATCTTGGCTCCTCTACTTGTTCACAAATCAGGTTCCCTCTCCGAGCCTCAGGGTCCTCATCTGTAAAAGTGGTAAACAGACAACCTTTCCTTCTGAACACTGTTTATAATGAGTAAATGCCTAGGGAGGATCCACCGGCTGACAGGCTGCTCCTCCCTTCCCCTCCCTCTTTTCTCAATCATCTGGGCAGGCGGCCTGGGGAAGAGAGCCCTGGGAGCCAGCAGATCTGAGAGATGGTGAAGCCACTTACTTGCTGTATTGAGACTGAGCAGGGGACCCACCATCTGGGAAGTTTAGTAACATCTGAGAAATCAGGAAAAAACACCTTCCCTGCTGATGTCTAGATGTTTGGGGAGATTATTTGCTACCAAGAGTAGGAGAGAAATTAGGCAATATCATCACATAAATTGAAATCCACATACTGTCTGAACTGGTAGCTGAGTCCCTGGTGGCTCAGAGGTTAAAGCGTCTGCCTGGCATGCGGGAGACTCGGATTCAATCCCTGGCTTGGGAAGATCCCCTGGAGAAGGAAATGGCAACTCACTCCAGTACTCTTGCCTGGAGAATTCCATGGAGGGAGGAGCCTGGTAGGCTACAGTCCATGGGGTCACAAAGAGTTGGACATGACTGAGCGACTTCACTTCATTTCACTGTCTGAACTAGCAATGCCACTTCCAGTGGGTATTTCTCCTCTGAGTACAGTGACACTTGGAAAACTTATCCACCTTAGCACTGTTTGAGTAGCGCAAGGTTAGGAGCAACTTACTCTTCATCAACAGGAGACTGTGAGATAAATGATGCTGTCTCCATATGCTGAGTGTTAAGTAGTTGTTGAAAAACAGGGCAGCTCTAGGTGCTGATATGAAATGAGGGATTTGGGATCATGCGGGTGAAAATAGGGAGAGTCTTCTAGTCACCTTGGGCTCAGGGTCTGAATGTGAGGGGCCTTCTGAACCTTGGGAAAGCAATGAAAGGAGCCTGTTCCTTGGTTAATTCAAGGAGATTTTGGGTGGTGGTGGTCTAGTCACTAAGTCGTGTCTGACTCTTGCGACTCGGACTATAGCCTGCTGGACTCCTCTGTCCGTGGTTTCTCCAGCAAGAATACTGGAGTGGGTTGCCATTTCCTTCTTCAGGGGGTCTTCCCGACCCAGGAATTGGATCTGGGTCTCCCGCATTGCAGGCAGATTCTTTATTGACTGAGCTCTGAGGGAAGCCCAAGGAGTTTTTATTCTGCAACTTCTACGTGCCAGGCCCTTCCAGAAAACTAGTTCCAATGCCAGTGAAGGAAGGAGCCTTGCCTGGAGTCAGACCAAGTTCCTTTATTTTTTAAATGGAAAATAAAAAAACATATAACATAGTAAGACATACTAACATTTATCTGAGAATATTTTATCAAATGCAGAAAAAATAAGAATAGGAATATCTTGATGTTATTAATAATTTAAATACTGTCTCTTATACACATCTCCTAACTGATCCTTACTGAAGTCCAATAGAATGTCAGAGAAAGTAGAATCTAGGCACTATAGCAAAGCAGGAGGTTTCCCAGAAGAAGCGATGTTTGAACTAGGCCCACAGGTTATGGCTCCTGAGAGGTGAAAGGCAGGGCATTCTTGTGAGAAGGAACATTAGCCGAGGCCCAGAATAGGGATTAGGCATGATATGTGGGGGGAAAAGATCTGGAGTCATTTTCACAGCGTGGTGAGGGGTGATGCAGGAGCAGGAAGGCGATGAATTGTGGAAGATTAAAAACCAGACAGGAATTTAGACTTGCCAAATGTAGCTAGATCTGTGCTGTCCAAGATGGCAGCCACTGATCATATGTGACTACTGGAGCCCTTGAACTGAACTGAACTCTACATTTTGTTTAAAAAGTGAAGCAGTGTAATTTTTTTCATTAAATACAACTTTATTCTTTTGGTAGGACTTTATTTCACTTTTGCATTGAAATTCAGTGCCTGAACTGAAATGTGCTGTGATTGTAAAATGAAAACTGGATTTAAAAGACATGGTACAAAAATATTATAAAATATCTCACTCATAGTTAATTTTTAATACTGTTTATATTTCTTATACACATCTGACTATAGTTCCCTGTCCTATATAGTGAACTTTTATTGCTTATTGCATATCTGTATTTTTAAACTAGATATCTAGCATTCTATTAATACTAAGTCAAGCAAGTAGAATCAAAATATATTTTTTTAGTTAGGTAAAAATTCATAAGTTTTCTAAAATATATATGTTATATATAATTTATATATATGTATACAAAAGCTTTTCTACTACACTTGATAAAGGTTTGAGAAATGAACATCAACAAAAAGAAGAGATGGAGAAACTGGAAAACATAAACTAAATGAAATGAGAGAACTGAATATGAAACAGAAAAAGTGAAACAGACTAAATAAAAGATTCTCATATAGTCCAGTTGTTTTTAAACATGGCTGCTCATTAGAAACATATTGGAACTCTGGCCAAAAAAAAAAAAAATCAATACCCTGGTATTTGTATTTGTATTCTGCAACTTCTATGCACTAGGCTCTTCCATGAAACAAATTCCAATACTGGTGCAGGAAGGAGATTGGCCTTGAATCAGACTGGGTTCTTGATGGATCCTTTCACTGACTACGTGACTGTGGTCTGGGTCCCTGTCACCTCTTGGCCTCAGGGCCCCATCTGTATATAGGAGGTTGGGAGGATGATGCCTAAGGCCCATCCTGTGCTGAGAATCAAGGATTCAGGGCCTTTGTCAGAAAAATCTAAATGAACACCTTTGCTGCCTCAGCGGCACTGCTCCTAAGTCACCCACATGGAGAACTGCTTCCCTGAGGAGGGGCATTCTGAGATGAACCAGCTCTGCTGGGAGCCTCTAGTGACTGTGAGTCAGTCCCTGAATGACAGAAAGAAACACCCAACCTCTCGGCATTGTCTCCGAGCAGGGCCATAAAAATAAGCACTAAAACTGCGTCTCTTGGAATTTCTTCCCAGTTTAGGAAATTCCGAATAGGAAATAAAAAAAAAAAAAATCAATACCCTGGTATTTGTATTTGTATTCTGCAACTTCTATGCACTAGGCTCTTCCATGAAACAAATTCCAATACTGGTGCAGGAAGGAGATTGGCCTTGAATCAGACTGGGTTCTTGATGGATCCTTTCACTGACTATGTGACTGTGGTCTGGGTCCCTGTCACCTCTTGGCCTCAGGGCCCCATCTGTATATAGGAGGTTGGGAGGATGATGCCTAAGGCCCATCCTGTGCTGAGAATCAAGGATTCAGGGCCTTTGTCAGAAAAATCTAAATGAACACCTTTGCTGCCTCAGCGGCACTGCTCCTAAGTCACCCACATGGAGAACTGCTTCCCTGAGGAGGGGCATTCTGAGATGAACCAGCTCTGCTGGGAGCCTCTAGTGACTGTGAGTCAGTCCCTGAATGACAGAAAGAAACACCCAACCTCTCGGCATTGTCTCCGAGCAGGGCCATAAAAATAAGCACTAAAACTGCGTCTCTTGGAATTTCTTCCCAGTTTAGGAAATTCCGAATAGGAAATAAAGAATAACACATCTCCCTGCCTGCCCTGGATGGCTTTCTCCTCTTTGGGAGGAAGCGGACATAAGCTTCACGGGAGAGGAGCCCTTGCCTGCTTTGTTCACTGCTGCTTCCACAGCATCCAGAGCAGGGTCTGGCACACAGTAGGTGCTCAATAAGTGCTGAATACAGAGAAGACTCAGCCACACTGAGGGTGCACTCTCCAGAGGTAAGAAGTGAGGCCTGGCCTGTCAAGGAGCAAGTCACTCAGACTTTCATTTCCCTTGTCCCTGGAATCAAAGGACTGAATGTGATGGAAACGTCAAGGACTGTGGAACCAGGTAGACAGGGGATCCAGACTTTTCCCACGATTACCAGCTGTGCAGCCTTGAACAAATAGCACAACCTCATGGCCTCAAATACTCTGATTTGTAGAAGGGAGTAAAATCAGATCATGTCCAGATCACTGTTGTACTGGATCCTTTTTTTGCTCAAACAGTGAAGGGCATTCTTGTTGACCTGTTAGAGACCAAGGGATGAAGGACACCCAGGCCATACTCACCACTCACAGTGAGATGAGTTCCTGGTCCAGACTTAAACTCCATGTCGCCCTGTTCTCCTTTCTGGAACTTCACACAGTGGTAGACACCAGTGTCCGCTGGGGTGACGTTACTGATGTGGATGGAAAAGTCCATGTTGTTTCTCATTGTGACATCTGAAACATGTGTTACTCGGGGGGAGACACCTCTTTTTTGACTGTAGATTAACTCTCGACCTGGCCCAGTTCCCCTAAACCATTTGACAGGCCCCACGGGGTGCAGGGAGGTCACGGTGCAGTGCAGAGTGGCCGTCTCCCCTGCTGCAACTGACACTGACCTCTCAGGCTGAAGCACCTGCAGCTCCCCCTCACCTGCCGCTCCTGGAGGAAGACACAAAGTAGTTATTTATTCATCCTCATGTGATCCTGTAGGTTTTCTCATATGTTTATCAATGATTAACAACAGCTTTCATTGTCTGAATGCACCATGAATGAGCCTTAAACTCAGCACACTGCATGTACACTGCATGTAGCTTGCACAACAAGCCTGCAATGTAAGACACTAATACAAGAGAGGAACTGAGTCATGGAGGTCAGTGATGTGGCAGAGACTGAGACTGAGTACTTGAGCCCTCTCTGGAAGTGTCATGATCGACCCAGTATTCCTGGGTGTTCACCGTGTGTCCTCAAGGAGTGCTGCATTCTGTCCTTTGCATTAGGTGGAACCATGTGACCTCTTATTTGGGCTCCAAAATCACTGTGGATGGTGACTGCAGCCATGAAATTAAAAGACATTTGCTCCTTGGGAAGAAAGTTATGACCAACATAGACAGCATATTTAAAAGCAGAGACATTACTTTGCCAACAAAGGTCTGTCTAGTCAAGGCTACGGTTTTACCAATAGTCACGTATGGATGTGAGAGTTGGATTATAAAGAAAGCTGAGTGCCGAAGAATCGATGTTTTTGAACTGTCGTGTTGGAGAAGACTCTTGAGAGTCCCTTGGACTGCAAGGAGATCCAACCAGTCCATTCTAAAGGAGATCAGTCCTGGGTGTTCATTGGAGAGACTGATGTTGAAGCTGAAACTCCACTACTTTGGCCACCCGAAGCGGAGAGCTGACTCATTTGAAAAGACCTTAATGCTGGGAAAGATTAAAGTCAGGAGGAGAAGGGGACTACAGAGGATGAGATGGTTGGATGGTATCACCGACACAATGGACAGGGGTTTGGGAGTTGGTGATGGACAGGGAGGCCTAGCGTGCTGCAGTTAATGGTATCACAAAGAGTCGGACACAACTGAGCGACTGAACTGCACTGAACATGACTTCTTAGATCACTGAGTTATGAGGAGAAGTGATGCATGTATTTTGTATGTTATTCATTAAACTGCAAATACCTTTATGGACCAACTTCACTCCTCCCCAGGGATCCACATACTCATGATGCAATTTGCTCCAACAACCTGTATACTTGAGTGACAGTAATATTCAGAGCTTCCAGCACACAATGAACATTTAATTTATGAAGAAAGTAAAACATTGCTTCAACTCCCTGGGATTTTTTCCAAAGGCACAATGACAGTGTGTCACAATGACATATGCTATATTAGTTACCTAAGGATGCTGTAATAAATTAGCAAAAATTTAGTGACTTAATGATAGTTTTATTATCTTATAATTCTGGATGTGAAAGGACCAAAAACAGTATTACTGGACTAAAATCAAGGCGTCAGCTGGGCTGCATTTCTCTAGAGGCTCTCATCATTGCCTCCGCAAATTCTGACACTGTCTACCTTCCTGTTCTCAAGGTTTCCATCTTCTTGTTGTGCTTCCTTTGTCACCTGCACTCTAACTTTGGATTTCTTGCCTCTTCTTATAAGATTATGTTGGGCTCCCATTTATAAGCAAGGATATTCTCCCATAGCAAGAGCCTTAATCACTTTTGCAAAGTTTTTTTCCCATGTAAAGTAAAACATTCACTAGTGAGTATTACAACATGGATCTCTTTGGGGGGCTATGTTTTGTTTATTTGACTTATAACTTGTTTTAATGAAGTGTATTGATTTACAATGCTGTATTAATTTTGCAGTACAAAATGTGACTCAGTTATACATATTTTTAAATATATTCTTTTCTGTTATTATCACAGGATACTGAGTATAGCTCTGTGTGCTGTACAGTAGGACCTTGTTCTTTATCCTTTCTATGTATAATAGCTCACCTAACCCCTACCCCATTTACCTTGACAACTGCAACTCTGTTCTCTCTGTCCTTGAGTCTGTTTCTGTTTTATAGGTAGGTACATTTCTCTCTCTCTCTCTTTTCCTTTTTTTAGGCCACATCATGTACCTTGTGGTTCTTTGGTCCCCTACCAGGAATCAGTCCTAGGCCCCTGCAATGGAATTAGGAAATCCTAACCATTGGACCATCAGGCAATTCCCTGGGTCATTTTTTGTATTCCACATACAAGTGATATCATATGGTATTTGTCTTTCTTGTTCCGACTTACTTCACTTAGTATGATAATCACTAGTTTATCTATGCTGTTGCAAATGGCATTATTTCTTCATTTTTGACAGCTGAGTAGTATTCCATTGTATATATGTTCCACATCTTTTCATCCATTCATCTATTGATGGACATGTACTTTGTTTCCTTGTCTTAGCTACTGTGAATAGTACTGCTATGAACATAAGGATGTATGTATCTTTTTGGAGAAAAAGATATATGCCCTGGGGTGGGATTGCTGGATCATATGGTAATTCTATTTTTTGTTTTATAAGGAACTTCCATAATATTTTCCATAGCAGTCACATCAATTTACATTCACACCAATAGTATAGGAGGGCTCCTCTTTTCTCCACATCCTCACTAGCATTTGTTATTTGTACAACTTAAAACATATATATTTATTTTAATGGGAGAATAATTGCTTTACAGTATTGTGATGGTTTTGCTATACATCAATATGAGTCATACAAATTTTAATGATGGCCATTCTAACCAGTGTGAAGTGGTGCCTCATTATAGTTTTAATTTGCATTTCTCTAATAATTAGTAATGTTGAGCATCTTTCATGTGCCTCGGTCATTTGTATTTCTTCTTTGGAAAAATGTCTGCCCATTTTTCAATTGGGTTGTTTGTTTTTTGTTATTTTTAAATTATATGAGCTGTTGTATATTTTGGAAATAAAGCCCTTGTCAGCTGCATTATTTGAAAATATTTTCTCCCTTTCTGTAGACTGTCTTTACATTTTGTTTATAGTTTATGGAGGTCCTCTGCCTGTGGCACATCAGAGCCCACATTAATGGAACACGTATCACATGCCCAGCTCTGCTCTAAGCTCTTGACATGCGTCCCTTATTCAGTCCCTGCAGCTGCTCTGTGAGGGCAGGGCCATCACTGAAGGACGAGGACACTGAGCACCAACTTGGGAGGGACTCGTCAGAGGCCCCAGAGTTGGAATAGGAGCCCAGGCAGGGGCTCGGCTCAGACTCTCAACTGCTCTGCACTGAGCTCAGGGACACTCTAACCCACTCCATCCAAGGCTTCTTAGCCCTGTCCAGTCATCACAGACTCCTGAAAGGTAGTGTGATTACCACCATTTCACAGATGGGGAAACTGAGGACTAGAGGCTCTGTGAGGACCACACAGCCTGGAGGTCAGCACCATTGCTCCCTGGGAGGCTGCCTTGTCACCGGGTCATGTGCCCTCAGTACATTCTGCAAACATTACAGGTGAGAAATGGGACACAGGGAATTGGGTCACAGCCTTGAAATAATACCCCACTTTAGGGGTCTCTACTCCACGCTGGTGATTTAGACAGAGCACCTCAGATACTTCCAACTCTCCTGAAAGGAGACAGTGATGATCACTATTTTACAGAAGAGAACACTGAGGCTGGAATAAATAAAGGGACTAAGTCTTCATCCTTCCTTCCACTGCTGCTGCTGCTGCTGCTAAGTCGCCTCAGTCATGTCCGACTCTGTGCAACCCCATAGATGGCAGCCCACCCGGCTCCCCCATCCCTGGGATTCTCCAGGCAAGAACACTGGAGTGGGTTGCCATTTCCTTCTCCAATGCATGAAAGTGAAAAGTGAAAGTGAAATTGCTCAGTCGTGTCTGACTCTTCGCAACCCCATGGACTGCAGCCCACTAGGCTCCTCCATCCATGGTATTTTCCAGGCAAGAGTACTATGTCCAAATATTTCCTGTCAGCTCCAAGCTTTCATTTCCATCAGCAGAGCAAGCACCTATCTTCAGGAGCCCCCACAACGACCACCACTTTCCCCTTTTCTCTCAGATTCTTGATTTCAAGTGACTACAGGGAGGCGTGACCTCTGAGGGCCCAGGCATAGAGACTCCGAAGCCACAAGGGAAGACACAAGCTCCTGACACCTGAGTCTAGAATAGGAACTCTTGCTCACATGGGGATCCCAACACCCTCTAGGGAGCACCTCCCCCTCCTCAGCCTCAGTCTGCAGAGCCAGGAATGGGCATGCCTGGTGCTGCTGGGATTGCAGTGGCCCCTCTGGGCTCTGTCCGCACTAACCTTCCCAGACCTGCTCCATAGGAGCCTAGTGAAGGGGCAACATCACAGCAATGGAGGAAATCTCCTGGTGCTGCTAAATGTGCTGCCATTTAGAAGAGGTTCAGCCCATCCCATCAAGAGACACTGCAGTATCTGTCTGGTCCAGGTTGGAAAGGTAAACTTACCTCCCACAGTGGACTTCTCTTTAATACCAGTGCTAAAGAACAGAACAATACAAGGATTTCAGAGGACAGAGCTGGAGATTTCGCCCACACTTTGACAAGCACATTGGGGTGTGCAGAGAGCAGGGCTGTGTGTCAAAGTGCCTGGGGTTCAATCTTGGCTCCCTTACATGCTCACTAAACAAGTGCCCTCTCTGAGCATCAGTGTCCTCATCTGTAAAAGGGAAAACAGACACTCTTCTTTCTGAACACAGGTTATAAGGAGTAAATGTCATGAGAAAGGTTCAGTATCTGACAAGCTGATGCTCTCTGGCCTCCTCGCCTCCCTCCTTTCTCATCCAGGGAATCATCTGGGCAGATAGCCTGAAGATGAGAATGATCCACCTTCCGGGGAGCTGCAGATTGAGTGGCGGTGGAACCACTTACTACTTGTGACCGAGGTTGAGCAAGGGACCCACCATCTAGGAAGTTAAGTAATATCTGCAAATCAGGAAAAAACCATCTTCTTTGCTGATGTCTGAAGGTTGAGGAGGCTCAGTTGCTACCATGACTAAGAGGGAAATTTAGCAATATCCACTCAGATAATCGTACACATATCCTCAGTCACCTACAAATTGACGCTTGCTTTCTGTCTTTACAAGGGTTAAACTATGAGCCACTGTAGCTGCTGACCTTCAACACCTCCTGAAAGAATATCAGAAATGAGGCACTCCGTGATCTAGAAAAACCTGGCAGAACAGGCCTTCAGATACTTAGATATTTTCTGAAGATGATTTTATGAGCCCAGTTCTTGCATCTCCTCATAGCTAGAAAAGCACCGAAATCTTTCATGGTGACATCTGTTCCTTGTGACTAGTATAAACCTTCTGCAAAAATGTGTGCTTGATTACATGTACTCCTTTCACCAAAAGCACATATATATTGTTCCCCCCACCTCAACTTCTTTGGAGCAATCTCTCAGAGCTATCTGAAATGCTGTCTCTGAGGCTACAGTCTTCATTTTGCTCCAAATAAAACTAAACCCACAACTCTCACGTTGTACTTTTTTTTTCAGTCGACAGCTGCAACCTAGCAAAGCCACTTCCAATGATTACCTCCCCTTTGAGGAGAGTGACAGATAGAAAGATTATTGACCTCAGCACTGTTTCAGTAGCCCAAGGTTAGGAACAACTTAGTGTCCATCAACAGGAGACTGTAAGATAAATGATGCTGCCTCCATATGCTGAGAGTTAGGTAGTTGTTGGAAAACAGGGCAGCTCTAGGTGCTCATATGAAATGAGGGATTTGGAATCATGTGGCTGAAAGTAAGGAGTGGTTTCCAGTCATATCAGGCTCAGGGTCTGAATGTGTGGGGCCTTCAGAAACTTTGGGAAAACCATGAAAAGAGCTTCTTCCATGATTAATTCAAGGAATTTTTATTCTGCAATCCTAGGTGCCAGGTTCTTCCATGAATTGAGTTCCAGTGCCAGTGCAGGAAGAAGACTGGCTTTGAAATAGACTGGGTTCTGGAAGGATCCCCTCATTGACCATGTGACTGTGGTCAGGGCCCCTATACCTCTTGCTCTCAGGCCCCCATGTGTACGTGGGAGGTTGGGAGGACGGTGTCTAAAGGTCCTTCCTCTGCTGACAGCCTAGGATTCAGGAATTAGAAAGAGGATCCAGAGTTTTGGTCAGAACACTCTAAATGATCACCTTTGCCACCGCAGTGGGGCTGCTCCTGTCACCCACATGAACCTCTTGCCTGGGGAGGGACAGTCTGAGATGACCCAGCTCTGCTGGAAGCCTTCAGTGACTGTGTGAGTCAATCCCTGAATCACAGGAGGGTCTTCTTAACAGATTCCCAGGAAGCACCCAACCTGTAGGCATCTCCTCCAAGCAGGGCCATCAGAGTAAACACTGAGCCTGGGCTATAGGAATTTCTTCAGTGTGATGCTTCTGAAGAAGAAATAGACAAAATTTTCACTCCTTGCCCTAGATGAATCTCTCTTCTTTCAGAGGAAATTCATGGAATAAGAGCCCTTTTCTGCTTTGTTCACTTCTGCTTCCACAGCATCTGGACCAGGCCCTGGCTCACAGTAGCTGTTCAGTATGTGTGAATAAAGAGAAGACTCAGCCACATTGAGATGAGCATTCTATGGAGGCGGGAATGAGGTCTGGACAGTAACAGGGCAAGTCACTCAGACATTCATCTCCTTTATCCTTGGAACCAAAGGGCTGAATGGAGTAAAAAAGCCAAGGGCTGTGGAGCCAGGCAGACGGTGGACTCAGAATTTTCTCACTTTTACCAGCCATGGGGCCTTGAGCAAATAGCACGAACCCCACAGTCCTCAACTCTCCTGATCTATAGAAGGGAGTGAAATCCGATCATGGCCCAGATCATGATATAAGCACCCACTGCTGTACATGGTTTTGTTTTTTGGTTCAAAGGGTGGAAGGCATTCTTGTTGCATGTTATCAGAATCCAGGGGACAAAGGCTGTACTCACCACTCACAGTGAGATGAGTGCCTGGTCCAGACTTAAACTCCACGTCACCCTGTTCTCCTTTCAGGAACTTCACACAGTAGTAGACACCAGTGTCTGCTGGGGTGATGTTACTGATATGGATGGAAAAGTCCACGTTGTTTCTCTTTGTGAAGTCTGAAATAAGTGTTATTCTGTGTAATGAGACTCCTCTTGGATTGTATATTAACTCCCGACCTGGCCCAGTTCCCTTGAACCACTTGATGGGCCCCACGGGGCTCAGGGACGTCACGGTGCAGTGCAGAGTGGCTGTCTCTCCTGCTGCAACAGACACTGACCTCTCAGGCTGAATCACCTGCAGCTCCCCCTTACCTGCCACTTGGAGGAAGACACAAAAGAGTTATGTATTCATCCTCATGTGGTCCTGTAGGTTTTCTCCATTATTTATCAACAACAGCTTTCATTGACTTTGTACTCCATGATCCAGCCTTGAACTCAGCCTTTTGCATGTATGTTTCATGTACATTGCATGTAACCTGCACAATCAGCCTGTTATATGAGATCCTTATACAAGAGAGGAACTGAGAGGTTCATCACAAAGAGGTCAGTGATGTGGCAGAGATTGGATTTGTGCATTAAGCCCTCTCTGGAAGTGTTGTGCTCCACCAAATATTTCTGTCTGTTCACTGTGTGTTCTCAGAGAGTGATGCATTTCTATCCTTTGCATTAGGTGAGACCACATGACCTCTTAGATCACTGACTTGTAAGAAGTGATGGATGTATTTGGCATGTTTTTCATTTAATTGTAAAAACCTTTATGAACTAATGTCCCCCTCTCCCAGAATACACATTCTCATGTTGGACTTAGCTCCAACGACCTGGATACTTGAATGACAGTGATATGCAGAATTCCCAACACACAATGAACATGCAGTTTAAGAAGAAAGTAAAACATTGATCCAGGTGCTTGGAATTTTTTCCCAATGACATGGTCATATTATATTAGTTCCTAAGGCTCTAAGAGAAATTATCAAACATTTAGTGGTTTAAAATAACAGTCTCATTATAATGCTGGATGTCCATGTACCAAAAATTGTATTATTGGACTAAAATCAAAGAGTCAGTGGGCGACATTTCTCCTGGAGGCTGTGATCATTGCCTCTCCAAATTCTGGAGACTGGCTACACTCCGTTTCTCCTGGTTTCCATCTTCTTATGACTCCAGTCTTGCTTCTGTTGTCCCTTGTGCTTCTCTGACTTTGGCTTTCCTGCCTCCCTTTTATAAGGGTATATTGGTCCACAGTGATAATCTAGGTTGGAGTCAATCACTTTCACAAAATCTCTTTGGCCATGTAAAATAAAATATTCACAGATGAGTGTTAGGACATGGATCTCTTTAGGGGCGTTTTTGCAAATTGGTTTACTTGATGTAAAACTTTTATTGAACAATAGTTGATTTACAATATTGTGTTAATTTCAGCTATACAGCAATGTAATTCAGATATACACATGTATATACATATGCACATTCATTTTTAATATATTATTTTCCATTATAGTTTATCATAAGATACTGAATATATTCTCTGTGCTATTCAGTAGGACCGTGTTGTTTATCTATCACAGATACAATAGCTTACATCTGCTAACTCCAACCTTCCACTTTGTCCCTCCACCTACCGTCTCCCTCTTAGCAACCGCGAGTTTGTTTCTGTTTCATAGACATGTTTGTGTCATATTTTAGAGGTCTCATTTAAGTGATATCATATGGTATTTGTCTCTCTCTTGTTTTACTTCACTTAGGATGACAATCTCTAGCTTCATCCATGTTGCTGCAAATGGCATTATTTCATTCTTTTTTAGAGCTGAGTTGTATTTCATTGTGCACTGTGTCTTCTTTATCCATTTGTCTGTTGATGGATGTTTGGATTGCTTCCAAGTCTTGGTTACAATGAATTGTGCTGCTGTGAACATAAAGGTAAATGTACCTTCTTGGAATAGAGTTTTCTCTGGATATATGCCCTGAAGCGGATTGGTGGATCATATGGCAATTCTTTTTTTATTTTTCTGAGGAACCTCCATACTGTTTTGCATAGTGGCTATATCAACTTACTAATATATTCCCATCAACAGTGTAGGAGAGTTCTCTTTTCTCTACATCCTCTCCAACATTGGTTATTTTTAGAGTTTTCAGTGATGGTCATTCTGACTGGTGTGAAGTGGTACATCATTGTAGTTTTAATTTGTATTTCTTTAATAATTGAGGCTCCCCTTGTGGCTCAGACTGTAAGGAATCTTCCTGGATTGCAAGAGACCTGGGTTTGATTCCTGGGTTGGGAAGATCCCCTGGAAAAGGGAATGCCTACCCACTCTAGAATTCTTGTGTGAAGAATCCCATGGACAGAGGGATCCCATGGGCTTCAATCCATGGAGTTGCAAAGAGTCAGACATGGCTGAGTGACTAACACTTTCACTTTTCTCTAATAGTTAGTGATCTTGAGCACCTTTTCATGTATCTGTAGGCCATTCGTATTTCCTCTTTGGAAAAATGTCTATAACATCTTCTGCCCATTTTTAAGTTGGATATTTTCATTTATTGTTGTTGAGTTGTATGAGCTGTTTGTATATTCTTGGACATTAAGTCCTTGTAAGTCAAATCCTTTTTGAACATTTTCTCCTATTCTATAAGTTGTCATTTTGTTTTATGTATTGTTTCTTTTGCTATGCAAAAGCTTGTAAGTTTCAGTCTCATTTGCTCGTTTTTGTGTTTTTATTTCTATTGCCTTGAGGAATTGAACTAAGAAAACATTGGGACAATTTATGTCAGAAGCTATTTCGCCTATGATCCTTTCTAGGAGCTTTATGTTGTTATTTCTTATGGTTAAGTGTTTAAGACATTTTGAGTTTATTTTTGAGTGTCATGAGAGGGTATATTCTAACTTCATTGACTTATATGCAATTGTCCAACTTTACCAATACCATTTGCTGAAAGACTTTTTCCCATTGTATATTCTTACCTCCTTGTCAAAGATTAATTAACTATAGGTGTGTGGGTTAATTTCTGAGCTCTTTATTCTGTTTCATTGATTCATATCTTTGTTTCTGTTCTAATACTATTGAACTCATTCAATACCAATGAAGCAGAAGTAGATGTTTTTCTGGAATTCCCTTACTTCCTCCATGATCCAACTAATGTTGGCGATTTTCTCTCTAGTTCCTCTGCCTCTTTAAAACCCAGCTTGTACATCTGGAATTTCTCAGTTCAGGTACTGCTGGAGCCTAGCTTGAAGGATTTGGAGCATTACTTCGCTAGCGTGTGAAATGAGCATATTATATGGTACTTTGAACATTCTCTGGCATTGCCTTTCTTTGGGATTGGAATGAAAACTGATCTTTTCCAGTCCCGTGGCCACTGCTGAGTTTTCTAAATTTGCTGCAGTAATGAACACAGCACTTTCACAGCATCATCTTTTAGGATTTTAGATAGCTCAGGTGGAATTCTGTCACCTCTACTAGCTTTGTCAGTAGTAATGCCTCCTAAGGCCCACTTGACTTCGGACTCCAAGATGTCTGGCTCTAGGTGAGTGACCATACCATCATGGTTATCCAGGTCATTAAGAGGTTTTTTTGTACAGTTCCTCTGTATAGTCTTGCTATCTCTTAATCTCTTCTGCCCCTGTTAAGTCTTTACCATTTTTGTCCTTTATCATGCCCAAACTTGCATGAAATGTTTCCTTAATATCTCCAATTTTCTTGAAGAGATTTCTAGCCTTTCCCATTCTATTGCTTTCCTCTATTTCTTTGCAATGTTCATTGAAGAAGGCCTTCTTATCTCTCCTTGCTATTCTCTGGAACTCTGCATTCAGTTGGGAGTATCTTTGCATTTCTCCCTCACCTTTCATGTCTCTTCTTTCCTCAGCTATTTGTAAAGCCTCCTCAGACAACCACTTTGCCTTCTTGCACTTCTTTTTCTTGGGGATTGTTTTGGTCACCACCTCCTGTACAATGTTACAAACCTCCATACATAATTCTTCAGGCATTCTGTTTACCAGATATAATCCTTTGAATCTGTTTATCATTTCCACTGTTTAATCATAAGGGATTTGATTGGGCCATTCGTACCTGAATGGTCCAGTGATTTCCCCCACTTTCTTCAATTTAAGCCTGAATTTTGCAATAAGGAGCTCATGATCTGAGCCACAGTTAGCTCCAGCTCTTGTTTTTGATGATTGTATAGAACTTCTCCATCTTTGGCTGCAAAGAATATAACCAATCTGATTTTGATATTGACCATCTGGTGGTGTCCATGTGTAGAGTCGTCTCTTGTGGTGTTGGAATAGGTTGTTTGCTATGACCAATGTGTTCTCTTGACAAAACTCTGTTAGCATTTATTTACCCTGATTCATTTTGTGTTCTAAGGTCAAACTTGCCTATTACTCTGAATATCTCTTGATTTCCTACTTTTACATTCCAATCCCCTATAAGAAAAAGACTTTTGTGTGTGTGTGTGTATGTGTGTTGGTTATAGAAGGTGCTATAGATCTTCACAGAACCAGTCAACTTCAGCTTCTACAGCATCAGTGACTGGGGCATAGACCAGGATACTGTGATGTTAAATGGTTCGCCTTGGAAAGGAACTTGAGATAATTCTGTGATTTTTGAGATTGCACCCAAGTCAAGGCTGTATAATGTCACCCTGCTTACTTAACTTATATGCAGAGTACATCATGAGAAACGCTGAGCTGGAGGAAGCAGAAGCTGGAATCAATAACCCCGGATATGCAGATGACACCACCCTTATGGCAGAAAGTGAAGAAGAACTAAAGAGCCTCTTGATGAAAGTGTAAGAGGAGAGTGGAAAATTTGGCTTAAAGCTCAACATTCAGAAAACCAAAATCATGGCATCCAGTCCCATCACTTCATGGCAAATAGATGGGGAAACAGTGGAAACAGTAATTTTTTTAAGGTATTGTCTGTTTTTTTTAACATTCCCTTTCTGATATTTTGTTGTTGGTATAAGGAAATGCAACCAGTTTCTCTGTATTAATCTTCTATCCTGCTAACTTGCAGAATTTGTCAATCAGTTCTATTATGTTTTGTGTGGAATCTTTAAGATTTTCTGAATACAGTATCATGCCATCTGCATATATTGACATTTCACTTCTTCTTTTCCAATTTGGATACCTTTTATTTCTTGCTTGATTTCTGTGGCTCAGACTTCCAAAAGTATGCTGAATAGAAGAGGTGAGAGTAAGTATCCTTGTCTTGTTCTTGATTTTAGTGGAAAACCTTTCAGCTTTTCATCATTGAATATTACATTAGCTGTGGGTTTGTCATAAATAGTTTTATTATATTGAGATATGTTCCCTGTATATCCACTTTGGTTAGTTTTTATTGTGAATGGATGCTGAGTTTTGTGAAATGCTTTTTCCTGCATCTATTGAAGTGATTACGTGGTTTCATCTATTATTTTGTTTATGAAGTATATCACATTGGTTGATTTGCATATGTTGAACCACACTTGTGAACTTGACATGAATCCAACTTGGCTGTGGTGTATGATCTTATTTATGTGTTAGATTTGGCTTGCTAATATTTTGTTGAGAATTTTTACATCTATTTTCATCAAAAAACTGGGCTGTAATTTTCTTTTTGGTGGTATCTGTGTCTGGTTTTGGTATCAGAGTGACGGTGGCTTCATAGAAAGCCCTTAGGAGTGCTCTTTCCTCTTTAACTTTTTGGAAGAGTTTGAGAAGAATTAATGTAAGTTCTTCTACATATGTTTGATAAAATTTGCCTGTGAAGCCATCTGGTTCCAGACTTTTATTTATAAGGATTTTTTTTTCTTAATTACAGATTCTATGTCACCTCTAGTAACAGGTCTGTTCAAATTGTCAGTTTCTTCTTGATTCATTTTTGGTGGGTATATGTTTCTAGAAACTTGTCTGTTTCTTTTAGGTTGTTAAATTTTTTGGCATTTAATTGTTCATAGTATTCTCTTATGGGTTTTTGGATTTCTAAGGTATTGAATGTTATGTCTCTATTTTCATTTCTTATTTTGTTTATTTAGGTTCTCTCTCTTTTCTTCTTGGTGATTCTGGCCAGAGGTTTATCAATCTTGTTTACCCTTTCAAAGAACCAGTTCTTGGCTTTATTGATTTTTTTCTCCTTTTTCTGAAAAATCTCTATTTTATTTATTTCCTCTCTGATCTTTATTATCTCCTCCCTTTAGGTTTTGTTTGCTCTTCTTTTGGGGACAACTTGACTTTAGGTTTTGTTTGCTCTTCTTTTTCCATTTCTTTTTAAGTGGTAGGTCAGGTTGTTTATTTGAGATTTTTCTTTCTTTCTTTCTTTCTTTCTTTCTTGTTTTTCTTTTGATGAAGCCCTGTATTGCTGTGAACTTCCCTCTCAGGACAGTTTTGCTGCATCTCACAGATTCTGTGTGGTTGTATTCTTATTGTCATTTGTCTCAAGGTGTGTTTTTGATTTCCTCTTTGATTTCCTCACTTACCCAATTGGTTTGTTAGTAGCATGTAGTTTGTTCTTCATGTAATTGTTCTCATTTCTTTTTCTGTGGTTCATTTTTAGTTTCATGCTGTTGTAGTCAGAAAAGATGCAGGAGATGATTTTTATACTCTTAAATCTGTTGAGACCTGTTTTGTGTCCCAGTATGTGATCAGTCCAAGAGAATGTTTCATATACACTTGAAATAAATGTTTCTTGCTTTTTTTAAAAATTTTTTATACTGTCCTGAAAATATCAGTGAAGTCTAACTGTTCTTTTATATCATTTAGGATCTCTGCTACCTTGTTGATTTTCTGTCTAGATCTGTCCATTAATGTGATGGTGTGCTAACGTAGCCTATGATTATTTTATTCCTATCAAATTCTCCCTTCAGAAAAGATGCAGGAGATGATTTTATACTCTTAAATCTGTTGAGACCTGTTTTGTGTCCCAGTATGTGATCAGTCCAAGAGAATGTTTCATATACACTTGAAATAAGTGTTTCTTGCTTTTTTAAAAAATTTTTTATACTGTCCTGAAAATATCAGTGAAGTCTAACTGTTCTTTTATATCATTTAGGATCTCTGCTACCTTGTTGATTTTCTGTCTAGATCTGTCCATTAATGTGATGGTGTGCTAACGTAGCCTATGATTATTTTATTCCTATCAAATTCTCCCTTTATTTCTGTTAGTATGTGTTTTGTGTATTTCAGTGCTCCTATACTAGGTGCATATACTTTGATGAGTATTAAAACCTATTCTTATATTCATTCTTTTATCAACGTATAGTGGCCTTGTCATTTATCCTTATGGCCTTTGTTTTAAAGTCTATTTTGTCTGATATGAGTATTGCGACCTCTGCTTTCTTGCCATTTCTGTTTGCATGAAATATCTTTTTCCATCCTCTTCCTCTCAATCTATGTGTGTCTTTTGCCCTAAAGTGAGTCTCCTGAAGGCAGCATACTGTAGGCTCTTACTTTTTTAAATCCAACATGCCACTCTGTGTCTTTTGATGGGAGCATTCATTCCATCGATATTTAAATTAATTATTGATCAATATGTGTTTATTATCACTTTCTGCCGTGTTTTCCCATCGTTTTTATATTTCTATGTTGTCTCTTTCTTTTTTCTTTTGTGGTTTGATTATTTTCTTTTACGTATTATACTCATGTTTTTGGTTTTTGTGAATCTATTGTATGTTTTGCTATGTGGTTACCATGTTTCTCAAGTATATTAACCCCATCGTATATCTACTTGCCTTAGACTGATAGTCATATAGGTTCAAACACTTTCTAGGAAATTTTTTAAAGGAACATTTTCCTACTCTCATCCCCTACATTTCATCAATATGATTCTGATGTCTCCTTTTACATCTTCATATTAATCCTTTTGCTGTTCACTGTGTTTATCATCACTTTCATAGAATTTTTATTTTAAGATACATGTGTTAGCTTATTTAGGTGATTTGCTTTTCAATTGTGATTTTCTCTTTCCTGTATGTTTGTACTCCTTTTCTAGGTAGTGAAGACTTCTCAATGTTTCTTTTAGAATAGGTTTAGAATTGATGTTTGCTTTTAGCTTTGCTTGTCTGAAAAATTCTTTATCGCCTCTTCTACTCTAAATGAATATCTTGCTGGGTAGAAGATCCTAGGTTGTAGATTTTTCCCTTTTAGGACTTTGAATCAATGTCTTGCCACCCACTCTGGCCTGCAATCTTTCTGTAGAGAAATCTGCTGGCAGCCTTTTGAGGGTTCCCTTGTAATTAACTCTTTGTTTATCTCTTGCTACCTTTTAGAATTCTCTAACTTTTGCCATTTTTTATTTTAATATGCTTTGGTATCGATCTGTTTGGGTTTATGGTATTTGAGACCCTTTGAGCTTCCTGTTCCTGAATACCAGTTTCCTTCTTCAGATTTGGGGAGTTTCTAGACATAATTTCTTCAAGTTTTTGACTCCCTTTTCTTTTTCTTTCTTTCTGGAATCCCTATTATGTGTAGGTTTTCAAGCTTTTTGTTATCCCATAAGTCTCTTATATATATATATTTATTGCTTTCATTGCTTTGGTTTCCTTTTGTTTGAATGTCTATCTACTGTCCTGATGCAGTGGTTTTCATTACTCTGTCTTCCAGATCGCTTTTTTGTTCTTCTGCATTGTTTTTTCTGCTATTCATTGTGTTTAGTCCACTTTTCATCTCAGCAAATGATTTTTCTAGTTCTTTTTTTTTTTTACAATATTCTGCATTTTTGTTGATAACTTGCTTAATTCTTTTAGTATTTTCATTATTTCCTTTTTATTTTATTTTCACTTTACAATATTATATTGGTTTTGCTATACATCAACATGAATGCGCCACGGGTGTACATGTGTTCCCCATCCTGAACCCCCCTCCCACCTCCTTCCCCATACCATCTCTCTGGGTCATCCCAGTGCACCAGCTCCAAGCATCCTGTATCCTGCATCAAACCTAGACTGGTGATTCATTTCTTATTTGATATTATACATGTTTCAATGCCATTCTCCCAAATCATCCCACCCTCTCCCTCTCCCACAGAGTCCAAAAGACTGTTCTATACATCTGTGTCTCCTTTGCTGTCTCGCATACAGGGTTATTGTTACCATCTTTCTAAATTCCATATATATGCATTAGTATACTGTATTGGTATTTTTCTTTCTGGCTTACTTCACTCTGTATAATCGGCTCCAGTTTCATACACCTTGTTAGAACGGATTCAAATGTATTCTTTTTAATG